>CAIGQZ010034880.1:2737688-2762600 GCA_903798205.1 Danio tinwini
TTTTACTTCATAAACAGACACTCTCAGATTAAAAGCTGCGTCAGATTCCAAAAGGTAGATCTTGTACTTTTTTATCCCTAAAGAGTGCATTTTAGTACCTCACAGGTCTATTTTAGTACCTTTTATTTCTGATAATGTGTGGACTGGAACAGCAGTTGGCCACTATTTTATAGTTTCTCATCTCAATTCAATTCATCTTTATTTGTATAGCGCTTATACAATGTAGATTGTGTCAAAGCAGCTTCACATGGAAGTTTATAGTGAATTGAAACAGTGTCAGTTCAGTTTTCAGTGTTTAAGTTCAGTTCAGTTTAGCTCAGTTCAGTGTGGGTTAATACTCACTACTGAGAGTCCAAACACTGAAGAGCAAATCCATCGATGCGCAGCTCTACAGATCCCGAACCATGCAAGCCAGTGGCGACAGTGGCGAGGAAAAAACTTCACCAATTGGTGAAAGTAAAGAATTAAAAAAAAAAAAAACCTTGAGAGAAACCAGGCTCAGTTGGGCACGACCATTTCTCCTATGGCCAAATGTCTTGTGCAGAGCTGCAGTCTAGGCGCAGAAGCTGGACCTCAGCGAAGACTCGTCTGTCCTTGGAGCATCACAGGAATCAGTCTCATGCTCTCCACCATGACCACCACAGCAGCAGCTCAGTATACGGCCTGGTCCAGAAACCTTGGGATCATCTCGTCGCTGGTCTTGGATTGCATCAGTGGCACTGCATAGTCTAAGAGCCTCGAGATGAGTACCCCCAGGTGGAAATACAGAATAAGGAGAATAATTAGCGTAGCTGCTGTTCATAGTGAATGTAAACAAGAAGCAAAATCCTGTGTGGGGCACATCATGCGTCATACCGCTATGTAATGCACTGAGTGTATGCTTTGCTAAAAAGATATGTCTTTAATCTAGTTTTGAAGAGTGAGAGTGTGTCTGAGCCTCGGACATTATCAGGTAGGCTATTCCAGAGTTTAGGGGCCATAAATGAGAAGGCTCGAGCTCCTTTACTCCTTTACTTGATTTTGCTATTCTAGGTACTACCAGAAGCCCTGAGTTTTGAGATCTTAAAGAGCGGGTTGGGTTGTAGCGAGACAGGAGGTTGGTTAGATAAACAGGAGCTAGATTATTTAAGGCTTTATAGGTAAGAAGCTGTATTTTATAATCAATACGAAACTTAACAGGCAGCCAGTGTAAGGAGGATAAAATTGGGGTGATATGATCATATTTTCTAGACCTGGTAATAACTCTGACAGCTGCATCACATGAATTTATTTAAATTTCTTGCATTATCTAACTAGCGGCACTTAATGCAAATGTCTTCATGTCACTTGCAAAGAGAGGACTCTTTCACTGAAGTAAATTTACCATCAAAGCACCACAATTTTTACACTGAGTATGTTTACATGGACACTAATAAGCCATTTTCAATTTGATTAGGACAATACTCTGAATAAGAGTCGACCATAAAAACAGTGATTTTTCATTTATTTAATGTGACAAAAGTCATAATCAAACTAAACAGAAATGGGATTAAGACGTGGAGTATGCTGGTTTTAGTCGCATTATTGAAGTTCAGTACACCGCAATCAAACTATTACCATTTTGTAGGATTTTCGCCACATTTTGCAACAGGATAGTCTATATACATGGCTGTTTGACTCTATTCTCTGCACCTACCAAGTTAGTGAAGGATCACAGACACCCGTATCATGAAAGGCTGAGTTTTTTTTCCCATACAACGTGCGGGATCATGAAATGAACATTCAAAAAGCAACTCATGTAAACACCTTATTACTGATAATTATTTCTGATAATTTATCAGTTATAATTATAATTAATATAAATATTAATATGCAAAAAAAAATCTTATAATTGTTGCCTTCAAATAAATTAATTTTGAAAACAAATTCCAAAACATTTTTGTGCCTTATTATCAAATATGTGTATATATGCCTGTCAAAGTTGTGAAACTATAAAAATATGGCAAAAAATGTTTTAAATATTTCTCCTTTTTTCCTCAGGTTTTGGACGTGGTGGAACTGAGAGCCACACATTCAAATAGGCCATTGCACAAGTCAGTTCACATTAAAAACATTTAACAAACTGACCAGCTCTACCAATGCATACAGCAGATAATGTAACATATTTACACTAACTGCATTCTCTTGTTTCATTTAAAGGTTTACCCACCCTGTGTGCTTGTTTTTAGAGGAGCTCAATGTTTTGTCACTATTTTTATCTGCATATTGTTAAACCAAAGACAAAATGAACTGAGGCATGTTATGTTTTAGAAAGTACTAATTTGTATAATCTATGTGATGTTTAATCATGGGCACCAGTCATAGACCCCTGTACAATTAAACTGAACATTATATACATTAAATGTGTTTTGAACTACTTGTCCCTCATGTTTTTTTTCTTTTTTCTCAAATCAGTTCATAAACCAATAAAGTGTGAAAGCTAAAAACGGGGTTTCAAGCATCAAAAAGTTTAATAATAAAGTTTTAGATTTTAGACAATTTCACTATATTTACAGAATTTGCATGATGAATTTAGTTTTTTTCTGATGAAAAATAATAACAATCATACTTTTTTATTTAAAGGATACCTATAATCCCCCTTTTAACAGGATGTAAAATAAGACTCTGATTTCCCTAGAGCATGTATGGAAAGTTTCAGCACAATATACCACACAAATAATGTTTTATAACTCTTTGAAACTGCTTCTTTTAGGCTTTGATCCAAATTGTGCCGTTTTGGTGACTGTCGCTTTAAATTCAAATAAGATTTAAAAGGGGTGGAGCTATAAACACCTATGTGTCAGCACAGCAGGAGACTCAAAACTCTAATGGTGGATGCTTCTCACTAATGGCTCGTTTCCACTGACTTGTACAGTACGGTACGGTACAGGTCGGTATGCTTTTATGGCCGTTTCCACTGTCAAAAGGCGTACCGAACCGTACTGTACCCCTTTTTCGGCACCCTTTTGAAAGGGTACCAAACACAAGAAAGGGTACCAAAAGGGTACAAAAAGGCGGAGCTAGACGCGCAGCTGAACGCTATTGGTTTACAGAGATACGTTACGAGCTCACGCAACAAGCCAGAATGAAAACAAAGAAGCCGCCATGTTTTAATACATAGCAGAGAGACTATATATACATATAATAACATATAATAACGAGCCCTGTTCGATCTGGGCTCAAACGAAACTTGTTGTCGTCTTGATGAATAGCCACAAAGCCAAAAAGAAGAGCAGATTTTACCCTGTGCCCTGTAGTTTTTCACGAGGCAGTCTGAAGCGCGAGCGGTTTTGCTTCTTGCGCTCGCCGCGCGTCTATATTTGAAATAACAAACTTCTTGAGCTGATGATAATAACGTGCGCTTGATTATTGACGTGCTTTTGATACCTGATCCTGTCAGAAACTGACAAATGCGAGAGTGACGTGCCAAAAAACAAAAGGAGAAGCCGGAAAAAGGAGCACATAATTTTTTCAGCAAATGTGAACAAACTGCCATGTTTAACTATTATTATCACCTTTTGGACTATTATGAACTCGGAATGATGGAATTACTTTCTAACAAGAGGCTACACGTGCTGCTGAAGATTTAAGACACATTTAATCATGAGAGGTTTGCACTGACTGGGCTTTATTTCCTGCTGTTTTGAACCTAAATAAGGACTAAATGTATGCTTTGTGTAGTTTTTCTGTAAGTGGTAACATATCGGAGACTGTAAGGGTCTGCATGTGTTTATATATGTTGCATTTATTTATTTATTTTATATAATTGTAGACATTACAGTAGGCTGTTTCGCACTGTCATTGATCTGCAGTTATAATCAAATCATGTTCATAGTAAAGTTAGTAATAAACTTTTATACAGAAGTGTTTATGTGTAAAGCATCTGTTTTGTGAGAAGTGCTTCTCATATATGTGAGCGACCCGTACAGCTTTACTGTAGACATTTTCTCGAGCGAAAATGACGTCGACTGCAACTTTCTGTCTTACACCACGCTCACCAAAAGAGTACCATTGGTACCCTTTTAGCAGTGGAAACGCAATCCTGATAAAGGTGACCCGTACCGTACCATACTGTAGCAGTCAGTGGAAACGAGCCATAAGAGGGTTTTCTATGCTAATGAGGAAGAGATCATTACTAATGGGCGGGGCGTTCTCCCACTGATGACATCATACAAAGGGAGAATCTCAATCAAAGTGTTTCCGCAGACTGTTTTTATAAAGTGTGATTTAAAAAAAATGATTATATTCACACACTGTTACCACACGAATGTGTTTAATCACCTTATATATGTGATTTTTGCATAATGAGTCCCCTTTGAAGAAGTCATCCACTAAAATGTCATGCAATGTAACAATAGTTTATATACTAATATAAAAATATGT
Organism: Danio tinwini; assembly: GCA_903798205.1. NCBI lineage: Eukaryota > Metazoa > Chordata > Actinopteri > Cypriniformes > Danionidae > Danio > Danio tinwini. Next base: position 2,742,090 of record CAIGQZ010034880.1, read on the forward strand.
CAGGCATATTAAGGAAAAGAATCATTTGATGAAACTGATGAAATACTATTAAGAGATGACAGAAAATACTACTTAATTATAATTACTTGTTTAAAAATAAGTAAATTTTTTTACCTTTTCATAAATTTGTGTTTGACAATGAATATTATTCTCCCAAAAGTTATTTGAAATATCAAATAAGGCGCTTTATTTACTTTTGCATACAGTATTGTATTCCGTATGCTTTGTGAAGTTTCACAAACTAATTTCGAGAGGAGCACGTGATATGATTGACTGCAGCTGGCTCTCATCTACAATCATTAGTTAGCCAATCAGATGAACCCAAACTCACTATAAGTAGCCTAGTAAAATTTACTCCCTTATCTTCGTATTCCAAAGAAACCCCCAATCCACCCCTTCTCCGCCTTTCTTCCTTTATCACGGGGAGATCTCGAGAACTACCTGATCTCGTACTCCCCTTACATGCTCAATCGACCAGGCGGGAGCCCTGGGCTTAATTATCTCCGAGCTCAGGGTTCTCTCCCAGGACAGCATGCCAAACCTGCTAATAGCATCAAGCAATATCTAAGTGTGAACTCTTGAAATACATATAAAATCACTCACTTATGTAAATTAAATGTTATGCTCTTTGACCCTAAAATATACTGAAGATATGATCGTAATTTACCATCATTTGTTCTTCTTTATTATTGACTTAACAATGTTTTCATTGTCATTTTAAAGATTTATTTTCAGAGACTTAACAAGAACAATATTCCACATGGGCTTTTAACAGCTTCAAATTATCTACACGTTTTGGCATTTGCGGAGTGTTCATTTTGCACCCTGTGTCCTGCTGTATTAAAAAAATACAAGACAGCCTTTAAACAGAGCAATTTTCATTTTTACTGAAGGTGAAGCGAACAGATGCTGAGCTTTATGTTGAAAAGCTAATTATCGCTGGCACTCTCACAGGATCCAGATGTGAGTAGGCAGTGTTAAAAGAATAGTTCACCCAAAAATGAAAAGAATCTGTCATTATTTACTCACCCTCTACTTGCTCCAAACCTGTTTGAGCTTCTTTCCTCTGCTGAACACAATTTAATGTTATACACCTATAGTCAGATCATTTTATAGTATTATTTTTTTCTATTATGGATGTCAAAATGTAACCAGACATTTCACTGAAAGATGTTAAATGCAAATATATTGGTAAAAAAGATTTAATGTTCGGCTCAGGTGAAGATGCTCAACCTTTGTAGAGCAAATCGTACATCTTTTAACACCGCTTTTATGTCGGTTAAGTTAAAAAATAAATAAAAAAACATGTAAACTTCAAGTTTTGTAAAATGATTGAATGAGGATTCTGCTTAAAAACAAAGGTGGATCAACTCCAATTAGATTAATTTATTTGCCAGTTGGATGTTTATCCAAATACAGCTTTATTGCTGCTGTCGATTCGATACCACCTTTTTTTTCAAACTGATAGCCATTGAAATTCATTTATTCATTCATTTTTTTCAGCTTAGCCCCTTCATTAATCAGTGATCCATTGAAATTCATGGTAGAAAAAATAGTCAGTGGTTATGGTTCCCTGAGAGCACATGGCAGAGACATATATTTGATGTTTTGGAACAATCTTCCACTCTCCTACTTTGGAGTCATTTCAATTTTGGAGTCACACTTATTAGCTTTTAATCATGTGTTGTGAGTTTATGTATTTTTACTCCTTGCTTATTTGCACAGATTTTGTTTTATGTACAGCACTTTGGTACCAATTGTGATTGGCTAAAAGTGCTTTAGAAATAAAATTGAGTTGAGTTGAGTTTGTTTACATTTGGAAGATGTATTTATTAGAGTGTTTGCTCATCTACAAAACATCTGTTAGATGTCAAATTTTGGATGTTAAATAGATGTATAGAACATGTAACTTTGGACCACAATAAGCCAGCCATAGGTTGCACTGTATATTTGTGGGAATAAGCAAAAATACATTTTATGCTTTTAAATGATTGTTTTTTTTTATTTATGCCATGAATCATTAGAATATTAAGATCATGTTTCATTAAGAATTGTTTTACATTTCACACCATAAATATATCAAAACGTAATTTTCCTTGCTATAGCAACTTAATTTGTACTACTTTAAAGGCATTTTTCTTAATATTTAAATTTTTTAAAACCTTTTTTTAACTCTCAGATTCCAGATTTTTAAATTGTTTTACTCAGCCAAATACTGTGCTAACAAACCATACCTCAATGTAACATTATTTATTCAGTATTGCTATTATAATACATTGTCAATTATGAATAATACATTGTCACTTATGAAAATGCTTTTAAATGTTTAACATTTGTTCCTTCAGCAGACCTTTTAAAGACGTTTATCAGACCTTTAAACATAGCAGAGGTTTTTCAGACCAAACGATCTTTAAAATACATCTTGCAGACCAGCCTGATCTCATGAGAAATCATAACTATTTACTGTTTCGTCAGTTTAGTGGTTAATTTGTATGAATTTGTACGTGTTCAGTCGTACGAAAATGTACGATTTTAAAAAGAAGGTATGGCACCCCACTCCTAAAGCCAACCGTCATTGAGGGATGAGCAAATCTAACTAAATTGTAAGAATGAGATTGTACAAATTCATACGAATTAGCCACTAAATCAAAAAGTTTCAAATTGCTGTGAGATTGCGTTGTGCAGACATACGTATGTAGTCTGGGGCTTCCAACATTCTTCTAAATATCTTCTTTCATATTCAACAGAAAAAAAATGAAACTCATAAAGCTTTGGAACCACTTTGGAACAACATCATTTTTGCCCAAACTATTGCTTACGTAAATGTTACAACTGTAAAAAGAAATGCAGGGTTCCACACAATCAATTTGTGTTGGGACAACATGAAGGAGATAAGTTAACATAACTTTTTACAAATACTGTATAAGTGGACTGAACATAAAGCAATTCAATTGTTGCAAAAACAAAATAAAAAATTGTGTCGTTTCCACTTCAAGTAAGTAATTTGAACAAACAGCAAACAAAATTGTTTGAGTGCAAGGCCACTTCTGAATCACTGCAGACCAGGAAACAACCTTCCAGAGTGATTAATCAGTAACTAAGCGACTTTATTTAGAAGACCCTAATATGGCAGCACAAAAACATACTGAATCCGATATACATTTGAAGGTGAAACAGGAGTGGCACTTCCACCGAGTGCCTGTTTAAAAGTACACTATACGCCCCATCCAGCACAGAGCGTCTGCTGGCGGGTCAGAGGACAACGGTCACGATGGTAACAGACAAAAACAAAACCCAACAGTGACTCGGCCAACCCTCGGCACCACTCTCTCCTCAGCATTTGCTACTGAACAAAGAGTCTTTATCGTGGTGAGATCTGCAGTGAGAGAATGAGACCGACAGAAAGGGTTGTTCCCCGGCTTTGCTATTTAAAATATTTTGTTCAAAGAAAGAGGCATTGAGCGCGCAGACTTGATGAAATGTGTCTATTTTTAAGCCATCTATGACTGAGATCTTGCAGCTGTGTGGGTTCCGCCCTCTCACATTTGACGCTTTCCTGCACAGGAAGGATATCTGTGACTGAATTAAGGCTATCTGTCATTTGCAACACATGTAATATTAGAAGTGAAACTCCTGTGTGCAGATTTTTTTTTACCCTTGATGAGCGTATAATCAAACTGAGAAACGTTTTAAAGTCTGATTTGACTTTCTCTTGTTAAACTGTAAAATAGATCAATTCATTTTAGACCTAGCCCTTTTAAGGTGAACAATTAATCTGTGCAGGATTATCCACAGAGAAAAATTAGTTGTCTTGTTAGTTTTTAAATAACTAAACTCAAATCTCATGAATAATGAAGTCACATGCATTGCTCAGGTGTGATTTTTTTCACAGACTTCACAGAGTAAAAATATTGATGGTTCTGTGGGTTTTGTCTCTCCAATCTGATCTTTAATTTGTATTTTATATTGGATTTAAGTCAGGTGGCTGGCTGGGCCATTCTGCAGCTTGATTTTCTTTCTCTGAAAGCATTTGAGAATTTCCTTGGCTGTGTTTTGGATCATTGTCTTGCTGACAATGCACCTGGTGTCATTCTTCAACATCCTGCTAATGTAGATGTTGGAATGAAGCAGCTAATATTCATTTACATTGACGAAGGGCAGAAGGTTGCTGAATAACTACTGTGAGATTTCAGCTGCTGTCTGTGCTTTCACTGCTTTCCTCCCTTTTCTTCATGTGAAGTAATGTGCAATTACACATTATTTAATCTGTAAACTAATTAGATTAGTTTTCTTTATATCTGGATTTCTTTGGTTGTTACCAAAATCTGGTGAAAAATTTCTATCAACTCAACAGCACCTTTAGAAATATAAAAATATTTAGAAATATTACAAATATTTTCTGAGAAAAATACAGTAAAGAAAATGACATGTCATGGTCAGAAGCAGCTTTACAGAAAATAATAGATAATACATAAAAAATTAAGAAAAATGAATAACAAAACAATTTGGAAACATTGCAAATGATGAAAGAAGAATTCAACATGTCACAATCAATAAAAAGTTTGGAGTGCATATATAATGCATAAGAAGTTAAAATGGATCTTCCTCTGCTTGTAAAACCATAAACCAACACTTGCGATCGATCCATGTGATCGGCCAGATTAGCGAGTATTGTTTGTCATAAAATGTGATTATTGGCCGATACCGATCTCCGGCTGATTGATCATCATATATATATTAGGGATGCTCTGACCGATCAGCTAGAGATTCTTTAAAACAACAAACCTTAGATCTGTATTCCAACACAGTGATGAATTACAGCTAAGGTGCATGTTCATGTAGATGATAGTTAACAGGTTAAAGGGTATCAGTCTATCTATTACTTCACTCACAAGGGTTGCAAAAGCAGCACTTTTTTCAGTGTTTTATGACAGGATATTTGTCTAGTTCCCCTCTACGAAAGTGACATTAAATGGGCAAGCAGTACAATGCTATGGACCAAAGGGGATTATTACATTTTCCCAAGAATAACACAGTAGTTTTATGTGTTTTTAAGACACTCTGAGTCATTACGTTATGGATTTTCCATAAAGTTTTTAGCCAACTACACAGTACAACTAATGGTACCCAGTGTTTCCAGCACATTTCCGTTTATCGCTGTGTTTTAAAAATGACATTTTTACCATTTCACCACTTATTTTCATTTAGGATCCTCAAATGGAGCTTTTCACAAACCATTTCCCTAAAATCGCCTTTTCGGTTTCAATGTTTTCCTTTCACTGGAACAATCTGTTTGACGGTTACAATTAACTGCATTTTATTCACCCAAAGAACATAATGAAACTGTCGGACTGTCTTTCTTAAACAATGCGTATAATTGCAATCCATATACATCCAATAAATGATTAATAGAATGAAACTGCAAAATATTTTATGGTTAAACATTGTTGTAGCATAAGCTTGCTTCGGTTCTCTTCATGGGATGAATCTGATGCTTTGAGGAATACTGGTTTGTATATTGATTGTTATCTTTATAACAAAGTAGAACCTTTTTTTTTTTGTTTTGAATGATGTCTTGCTCTTGTCAGTTAGACCAAAAAATATCAAGTATTTCAAGCTTTTCACTGTTACCTGGAAATGCAGGTGAATGTACTGGCAGTTCATTGACAGCAAAAGAAAGCTATAAATGTGTCAGTCATCACTGAGATGTGAGGAATCACCTATTTTTTTACTCAGCAATGTCATTCATCTGATGATGCAATGGTTCAGTTTCATAGCATGACCACAGTTTGTTACTTCATTTCGATTGAGTTTCACATCCTGAATATATAATTGCATACAGTTGAAGTCAAAATGATTAGCCTTTCTGTTAACTTTGATTTCTTTTTCAAATATTTCCCAAAAAATGTTTTACAGAGCAAGGAATTTTTCACAGTATTTCCCATAATATTTCTTTCTTCTAGAGAAAAACGTATTTATTTCGGAATGAATAAAAGCAGTTTTGAATTTTTTTAGAAATCATTTTAAGGTCAAAATTATTATTAGCCCCCTTAAGCAATATTTAGATTTTATGATTGTCTACAGAACAAACCACTGTTACATTGATTTGCCTAATTACCCTAACTTTTATAGTTAAACCTAATTAGCCTAGTTAAGCCTTAAAATGTCACTTTAAGCTGAATACTAGTATCTTGTAAATTATCTAATAAAATATTATTTACTGTCATCATGGCAATGATCAAATAAATCCGTTTGTAGAAATAAGTTAAGTTTAGAAATGTGTTAAAAAAATCTTCTTTCCAGTAAAACAAAATTGAGGAAAAAATATACAGGGGAGCTAGTAATTCAGGAGAGCTAGTAATTCTGACTTTAACTGTATATATAATAAATTGCATATGCGTATATTGCAAATGCATATTTACAGATCATTCTGATTACTTCAATTACTTCTGAAATCAGCATGCCAATTTTCCAGAAATCATTTGATTATTAAATTATTACAATGATTTTCAAGTGCCTTGGACTTGATTTTGTTGTTTATCTTTATGAATCCCTTATCCAAAGAGCACCAACACATTACCTCTGAAGCACTTTTTGTTTGATTTTGGATTTACAGTATATTAAACTATTATATTTTTTCCAGGGGTGCAGAAATTTAAGGGAACATCATGACCATAATGAAAACTTGTTGGATAATGCAGAAGGAAGATCTTGCAAGTGGTCAATTCTGAGATGTCTTACACTCTCAGAAATGAAGGTACAAAATCTGTCACCGGGGCGATACCTTTTTAAATGGTACTTTTGTTTCTAACAGGTCATATTAATACTCAGAAAGTACCAAAGTGGACCTCATAGTCCCCATAGTGTACCCTGTCCACCTCAATCGTACAAAAGTGTACCTTTTGAAAAGGTACCACCCCAGTGACGGATTTATACCCTTATTATTTTGAGATAAAGACAGTTATTATAATTATTATGATTGTTATGATTATTATTATCATTTTTTTTATTATTCTGTTAAAAGCTTTTGTGATCAAGTGCATTTCAAAATGACATATTTACCATAATTTAATAAAATTAAACTTTTATAGGTTATATTTGCCTGATATAACACAAATTTTAATCTGTTTGCCAAAGTTGCTATTTGGTTGCTAAGGAGCTCTGAGCAGTTGTTTATGTTGCTATTGTTTCTATGGTCATAAAATTCGAAATAATCCATTCTGAGTTCCTCTAAAAAGATTCCAAAGGGTTTTCCGCTGTGATGTCATGGCATAGGACCACCATTTTTGGTTTCCCTATAACAGTTCCGAAAACATTATAGTTCATATTTGTGATTCTCTTGTGTTGCATAGGTATTTTCAGTTGGAATTACCCAATAATTGACTGTATGGGTAAAAATATTGAATTTTTCTTTTACATAAAAAAAATCATTCAGATATTAAGATCACATTTCATGAATATGTTTTGTAAATTCCCTTTCATAAAAAATATAAAAAATGTATTTGTGATTATTAATATACATAGCTAAGAACTTAATTTGGACAACATTACAATTGATTTTCTCATTATTTAGTTTTTTTATTCTAGATTTTCCAATATTTCCAATAATATCTCGACCAAATATTGGCAAACCATACATACAATGAAATTCTTATTTATACAGGTTTTAGATGATGTATAAATATTAATTTAATTCATAATTTTTTTTTTACAAAAAATCTAATAAATCCTTTAAATGTACACCTTTTATCAGAAAGTACAACAGAGTTCTGTTCATATTAAACAGTCCAGCCGGAACATGATACAAAGGAGAAGCTGTGTGAATCTGCAACTCTTTTGGCAGTATACGTAATATTTGTTGAATTACATTTCATCTCACTGCATCCACCCTGACTAACTCACTGTTCCCTCCAGGCAAGCAAGCCTGGAATCAATCTACTGAGATGAGCTGCACATTTCTCCTGCAGTCTAATGAGAAATAAGTCAGTGTGTGTTAATAAGAGTGAAGTGAGACACAGGAAAATGCACCTTGCGAGTTGTGAGCGCCTGCACATCTGTCTCTGGCACTGTGCTGATTGGCCAACAGGCCTATTTCCTGCAAAATCCCAAAGGCCGGATGTGATAATATCCGCAGAGTGCACGACTAAAGGTTTGAAATTAGATACTTACAGAATACGAAACATTAAAAACTATATGCTGCATACTGTTAGAGAGTAAAACAGAGGATATTATGACACGCAGCACATTTCAATCAGCAGTTTGCTAGATGAATGTGGTCAGAGGAAATAATAATTTATTTTAAAAATTTATAATTTAAAATAAAAAAATATTTTAACTTTTGGTATTTTTCTATACATTTTAAATAGAAAAAGCAGTTTTTAAATAGAAACATCTTCATGGACTTTGTTATATTTGTTTGTTCTGAGTTTTGGTCTAATTTTCATATTTTAAAGACATGGCAGGGGGAAATGAAATTTAATGCAGTGCTTCTTCTGCGGTATAAGACCCACTTTATATCACATATCTATCAGGCAGTAAAGATCACTGATTTTTCAAGAAATCATATCTTAAACATTTTTGTAATGGCAAGACAGTTCACCAGAAACGCTTTCCAGGTAGCAAAGAATCCCAGTCCCATTTGGCATAAAGCTGGCACAGCAGGCATTCATCCGGCACTGGCATACAGCACGTGGGCCAAACATGGCCTGGGTTTGAAAGAGGTGGCACCGTCTTTAAGGCAGCACACAAGATTTGGGCCAGATGTAAAATGTAATATTTGGCCCAGATGTTAAAAATTGATATGTGGGCCACATAAGTTTGGCCTGTCTTGACCCACATTTTAAATACATTAAAATTATTTTTGAGTAAAAAAAAAAGTCTACCAATCAGGTTGCTTTGAGAAAAAGCATGCCCATAGTGTGCCTAAAGCGCAATGCATCATGGGTTTATCAATTTCATAGCAATCGTGACACACCAACATATCTGATCTAGTTCAGAGCAAATTAGGAATTATTAACTTGACTAAGACTTGACCCAGATATGGTCCATGTTTGGCCCTTGTCTGGAAGCCAGACTCGATGCAGTCATAAACCGTAATTCACTGCAGCATGTGGGCCAAGCAAAAGCTGATTGCGTGGGCCAGAGAAATTTTGCTATGAGGGTTAGGCTGGCAGACGGAAAATGAAAAGTCTGTGCATATACCACATTGTCAGAAGATAGAAGTATGTTACATTTTTTGTTATATTTATGCATTGTTATTATATATTGAGAAAATATGTAGTTAGCTCCTAATATCAGCACTGAAGACTCAAGGAACAAAATTATATTGTGTGATTAGTTTTATTTTTCAGTAAACAACAGTACTCAACTTACTAAGTAAATCTTCCAAATGTATGAATTCTTCAGAGAAAGTACCACGACTTCTTTTAATAGTAAACTGTCGGGCCAGAATGTGACACACGGGAGAATCTATGGTTTGAAGGTACTTTCCATTGTCATTTTGTTGTATGATTTCCAATTAAAATATATAAATAAAAGTCAGCACCAATGGCGCAGTGGTTAGTGTGTTGACACATGGTGCTCACGGTGACCCGAGTTTGACTCCCGCCTCAAGGTCCTATGCTGTTCCTTCCCTTCTTTCTGCTCCCCACACTTTCCTGTCAATACTCTCCTACTGTTCTATCAATTAAAGGTGAAAAACCTAAAAAAAATAAAAATAAAACAATAAAACCTGTTTCATTCTTTAGATTTTGCCCATGTTTTCATGAAGTTCATTTAGCTTCTTTAAACATCTGTTAAGTGAATCTGTATCAAACACAGCTCTTCCTCTATACACCTTTCAAACGTGACTCCAGAACTTCACATAAAATAACAGAGCTGCTAAATCCTAAACATCTCTGCTGTACCGCTGTCTTTTTTTTTTTTAAACAAGCTCCCATCGCCCTGCGGGACATGAGGCCGAACGGATGCTGCCAGTGATTTGTGGCCTTTTCCACTGATTAATGAACGCACCTTTCACATGTTACAAATGGCCTGCTGGAATTTCCTCCAAACACACTATTTTACTGAAGTTTGCATTGCAGATTGAGCAAACTCCATCTTTGTGCGTCCTTCTATAAGACAAAACTGATCCCTTCTGATCTCTGATTGCTTCCATATGTTGTTAAAAAAAAAAAGCTACAATCATCGCTCTACAGAGATTATGTTGGCTGTTTTATCTCTGCATCTCCTTCAAATGGGAGAGAAAAGGGAATGCACAAAACCACCTCGCACTGTTCTTGTTTGAGTCTCCCAAAATCCCCTGGTGTTCTCTTTTGAACACACGTTTTCAGTTTTGTTTTTTACCAATGGCCTGTACACCACAGCAACAGTCATCACAACACCTCCAGGATGTTTCTCTTCTCTGCATCAACTAACCACAGTTAGTACACACAATAATAGGTCTATAAACTATTTTCACTGACTTTGCTAGTAAATGTCACAATTAGTCATGAATTAACTTCGCAAACAAAGGAATAAAATAAATACAGAGTGTGAATGGACTTCACAGTAAAAAGAGAATTTACTATTTTCAAAGTACACTTATATACACACAGTTATTAGCTCCCCTGTTTATTTTTCCCCCAATGTCTGTTTTACTGAGAGCAGATTTTTGCAACACATTTCTAAACATAATAGTTTTAATAACTTATTTCTAATAACTGATTTATTTTATCTTAAAAATAATATTTGACTAGATATTTTTCAAGATGCTTCTATACAGCTTTAAGTGACATTTAAAGGCTTAACTAGGTTAATTAGGTTAACTAGGCAGGTTAGGGTAATTAGGCAAGTTATTGTATAATGATGGTTTGTTCTGTAGACTATCGAAAAAATATATAGTTTAAAAAAAGGGCTAATAATTTTTACCTTAAAATGGTTCCTAAAAAATTTAAAACTGCTTTTATTCTAGCCGAAATAAAACAAATAAGACTTTCTCCATAAGAAAAAATATTATCAGACATACTGTGAAAATTTCCTTGCTCTGTTAAACATAATTTGGGAAATATTTTAAAAGGAAAAAAAAATCAAAGGGGGGCTAATAATTCTGACTTCAACTGTATGTTATTGCTATCACAGTGACGGATAATTGTGCTAATAAACAGGAAAAAAAATGTGTAGGTAATGTGTGGGTTTTTTCAGTGTACACTATTCTGTTGCATAAACAATTTCAATAACTTCAGTAGGAGAGAGCAGGGATGAAAGTAACAAGGGACAAAAGTAACAAATCGATTTTCTCGAAGCCCTGACAACATTTGCTTTCCAGGCTAAAACAGCACATTCTATATGCAACCTTTGCTGGAGCTGCCAAATGTCATGTGATTTTGGGACCGTGTCCCACAGTTAGCTCCGAATTTCTGTTTTTAAGAACAACAAGTAAATTATTGTAGTGGTTCATTTTTCCTTATTACAAGTTGTGTTTCTCTTTTTATGTGTCACTTTACTGATCATTCTACAGGTTATTTAGTGCAATAACACATCCTTGAGTTTGTTATCTCTGAGCTATTAAGTTTAAAAGTAAATCAGATATAAATGGTAAAGTCTAGATCGGATACGCAGCCGGCCGGAAGTGCGATATGCACATTAATATAGCAGCATTTTTTATGACACTGTATAACAATAATTAATATTTTTACAGTACTGTGACGATTGGGTTTAAGGTTGGGGTGGGGGTAGGCGTTAAAAAAAAATTATTGGGTAATTTAATAAATAACATAATAATACTTGGTGCAACTACTGTTTTTACATAACTGTGACGGTTGGGTTCAGGGTTGGGGTAGGGGTAGACATTAATAAAATACAATAAATGGGAAATTTAATAAAAATATAAATAATTCTGGTTAACTTACGGCCGCATCCATATCCGATCTAGCAACAACCGATTTAAATGGCAAGAGTTCCTGTGGGGACGAAGGTAACACTGTTATTTGTCACACTGCGAAAAGCCATACCTTAATTTTTTACTTCCACATTATTCTGTGTTCACAACATACACTGAACACACAAATAAATTGCACTATTTGCGTGTAAATAGACATGTGAACATTTTGAGTTTACGCACTTCATTCCTGCATCAAATTCACTTCACAATAGACACGGATTCGCGTCATGGGCTGGGCTTCTGTCTGTCCGGTGACTCTAGCTTCATTGCTAAATGGCTAACATGGATTTTTTTGAGAGAGAGTAGCTGTGCTTTATGTGCTTTAGGAAGGCTGAAAAACAGCCTTTGTTCGGCGCTGTATCTGTGTCCACTAGATCCTTTCAGAGGTGCACCCAGCTCTGTGAGTACTTGAACTTCTCTAGAAACTATACCTGGATGATGGAGGTTTTCAGTGGTGCTTCCGACTAAGCCAAGCCCAGTTTGATGAGTTGTTGACCGGTGTCGGCAAGAGGATGTCCCTTAGGGACACCAACAACAGGTGCTACGTCATAATCACTCCCCTACAAGATCAAGCTCATGATTGGTTAATGTGGCGCAATTGTTCACTGAAGTTCAGACTTTTGAGCAATTCGGGAAAAACAGGTTTCTGGTCCCCCTCCGTGTCTGGTGTAAACGCAGCATTAGAGTTTGGTGTTTGGATTCATATGTTTAAAAAAAAAAATGAATGCATATTGCCTATAGTAATAAAAAATATTCTAACATGTTAGAAAATGTTAACATTTTGCAGTGTTGGGTTGCTTTTGAAACATTTGATGGAACTGAAATTTAAAATGAAAATGCTGTTTAATATTTTTTTGTAAAAATAAAGGACAAAAAATATGTTTGCAGTTAACATTAACAAGGTCATAGTCAGAAATATTTAAAATAAACAAGATGAAGCCAGTGAATCGAACAAATGTTGTGTTACTTTTGAACCACCCGTGTTAGGCCTACTTCCTTCCCTGCCTATGGGGTCAAAAGTAACAATGTGCAAGTTTTGTTTAAGGTGGTTATGTTGGAGTTGTTCTACATTGATACAAAATAACACCTGATTTTGATAGACCACTTTTGTCAGTTAGTAACCACAACACAAATATATTTCTGCTAGAAACATTATCTGTTAAAATTAGGCTATTCTTGTCAAATGTACAGTACAACTCCAGTCATCTTTTCCCCCCTCTGTATTTGCATGTTTCTTTTGTTTACATTATGATGGATCGGATGTGTTTGTCAGTGTGTGCAGGTGGTGGACTAGTTTCCATGTATAGTTTTCCAGTAAAAGTTTGCTCATGCATTTGTTGTTTGCATGAGAGTAAAGCTGAAAATCCCTGTCAAACATGCAGTCCTTTCATTTGAATTTCTAAAAGGACATATTTGTTATTGTTAATCGGGATTGTTTACACGTGTTTAGCTACGATGACTTTTCTCTTTATTTGTTTATCAATCTGAATGTTCTGCACTAAATAACATAATTGCTTTCCATCCGCGTATGGATGCTTGGAACTAAACTGCAGGACTTGATGGCGGATTATTTGGCAAGTTTTGGCGCCACCCAAGGGTTGGCATGAAAACAACAGCCCAAAAATTCAGTTCAAGTTCCTAGTTCCTGAGTTGTTTGTACACACGCACACACACACACGCACGCACGCACGCACACACAAAACAACGCTATGTTTTATGGTTTGATTATTAACTATTATGTTGGCAAATATATATAGGCATATAAAAGGTAAAAACAAGTGTGTTTGAGGTAATACAGTGTTTTACTTGAAAGAACTGAACTCTTTTTCAACAACCTGAAAATTTCAACAGTTTTAACTGCGTAAAGGTGCAGTATGTAAGTTTGACACCCAGTGGTTGAATTAGGTATTGCACTCCTGGATCAAAATAAACACGCGCGGGATGCCAGATTGAGTACAAGAGTGAGTGATTTAAACTGTGTTCTAAATAAAAGCAACGACACGCGATAGAGGGAATATTTTCCATATTAAAAATAGTTTTGGTTCTAACCAACAATATATACGAACGAATTAATATATTAGAAACGGCTTCTACTGCTCACAGCAGAACATGTGAAACCTATGACAGTGATTACCTCAGGTAAACCTTGTGTGATTTATTCAATGCTAAATGCTAACATTGTGAGTTTGAATAGATTCTAAACCTTACCGTTTCGTGATTGAGTGCATATTCTGTGCCTCTGAAAGGCTGTATTTTAACTTCTGTTGTGTTTTGTCTGGTGCAAACAGCCAAACTGCTCATCACTGCATATCTCGTCTCAAAGCGTGTTGTTAGGACACGCATTTACAATGTAACCTGCTCACCTAATGATGACGTTCATAATATTTATATAATTTGATAATTAATGACCTCATGTGGAACTGAATCTGTCTCATTTCGACGTCTGATACTGTTCATTTTCGATCTCGGATACAAGCTTTCAGAGTCTTTCTGAATGAATGAATGAAATACGCTGTTTTCCAACAAGGCAACCCCGGGTGCTGAAATGTAATTGGCTAAACTGGCATTGTGCAGGTTAACTTTACCTAAACAAAGACAGCGTTTCAGCACGAAAAAACATTTTCAAAGCAGAATATCTGACTTCAGCATTGTTTTTCAGTTAAATAAGTGTTCACTTGGGATGTTTCTTAAACATCTGCACACATATTAGGGTATTTTTATGCTTTAGAAGAGTCAAAAACTTACATACAGCACCTTTAAAGTTGCATTATGGGATGTTATTTTAATAATATGCAATTGTGCAGAGTTATGTGTTTTCCGTGACGATGCTTGTGAGGCAGACATTTCTCCTTCACTGTGGTTAATATAAGGAGGTGCGAGAGAAATACTTTGACAAACTCTCTAAGCTCATGCCAGAGCTTTATAGTTCTTCAGAAATGCATCAAACACAGATGCTACTGGGAAAGACAGTTCAGTTGCAGCCCAATAATAAAACTAAATCACCTGCAAAACATCAAAACTAATAAAGGTGTAATGCAGCTTTACTTTTCATATATACAACAAAAATTAAGGCATATTAAAAGCAATCAAATCTTTCAATCCAACATCCTTCAAAACACAGGTTCAGGGTTTTGGTATTTGTCAGCAGTTAAGATTTTAATCATTTAAAATGTAATAAAATTGAGTTGTTCACTTATTGTTTCATTAATTTTAATAAGTTCTGATGTTTCATTTTTAAGCAAATGAGTTAGGCTGAAAACAAAATAGGATAATTTCACTCATATTTTGACATTAATTTGTAATAGATTAATTGGCATCTAGAATTAAGTTATTGTATTCTCATTTTTTCTTTGTTTTGTGTACACTACCTGACAAAAGTCTAAGAACAACTAATAACTTGACTTCTAGTTGATCATTTAGAAAAGTAGCAGAAGGTAGATTTTTTTTTAACTGTTGAACTGCGTCCCAATCATCACAAATACTGCAGAAGACCTATTGGAACCCTCATGGACCCAAGATTCTCATAGAAATCAGTCAAATTTGATGAAGGAACAATCATGGTTTGGTGTTACATTCAGTATGGGGGCGTGCAAAATATCTGCAGAGTGGATGGCAACATCAACAGCCTGAAGTATCAAGACATTTGTGCTGCCTATTACATTACAAACCACAGAAGAGGGCAAATTCTTCAGCAGGATAGCGCTCCTTTTTATACTTCAGCCTCCACATCAAAGTTCCTGAAAGCAAAGAAGGTCAAGGTGCTCCAAGATTGGCCAGCCCAGTCACCAGACATGAACATTATTGAGCATGTCTGGGGTAAGATGGAGGAAGAGGCATTGAAGATGAATCCAAAGAATCTTGATGAACTCTGGGAGTCCTGCAAGAATGCTTTCTTTGCCATTCCAGATGACTTTAATAAAAAGTTATTTGAGTGATTGTAGAGATGTATGGATGCAGTCGTACAAGCTCATAGGAGTCATACACAATATCAATTCTATTTTCCACTGCACCATGACTTTATATTCTGTATTGTACATTATTTATGTTAAGTCAAAAGACTTTTATCTAAGCAAAGTCAGACCTTACCGTCTTAATTAAATAATTAAAAGTCAAGGCATGATCATATTTTATTTTGGTAAAATATAAGCCACTTTAGATACCAAGTGATCAACTAGAAGTTATTATTTGTTGTTCCAAAAACTTGGATAGGAGACAAGACATCAGCCAGTGCATAATATAATACAAACACTTTAATCCTATGTATTTTAAATACAAATAAATATATTAAGCAAATAAAAGTTACACTGTAAGACAATATAACATTATTTTCACTTCTATTTTGCCATGAATATTTAATAAATTTATTAGCATTAAGAATAATTTTAACTATTCTTATAGATATTTTTGTTTGGTGTATAATTATATAATACAAACACTTTATTGGTATGCATAAAAAAAAGAGTATTTATTTTAGTCCCACTTACCATCATGCTTATTTAAACATTATTTCTGTAATACATAACCGATTTACATCTTTTGAATAAAGATTTTCATGTGATCACTGCAGCTCTTGTGTCAGAAAATAAACGATCCAACAGTGCCACCGTGTGGACATTTAGTGCGCTGCACAAACAATAATGAATTATGTTATAACTAAAACACATTCCTCCTCAAATACTGTTACAAATGGTCATGTTTATTGTGTTTTTCCTTATTTATTATTCTAAAACACATGAGGAAAACACAACTAAAACACAATAAGTTACACTGTAGTAAAAAGCACTTCAGAGTTTCTTTCCGCAGCCGTCATTAGTGTACAAGCCCCTATGAAAATAGCATAGAAAGTGTGCATATACAGTCTTAAGAAGCCTTTATCATACTTAACATTCCTCTACAGAAGAAAATTCCCTTGGCTGAATGAAAAAACGGGAGGTTCACCCTTTACAATTCCCTCCAATTCAATTTCATATTTCAACAACAACAAAATACAACATCGACAACAATAACAAAAAAGCTTGGCTAAACCATTTCAACAAAATGCCCATATCTTCATATTCGAGCGAATCGGTCTTTTCACATATATGAACAAGAATATAATATATATATTTATATTTGCTTTAAAAAAAATAAGAAAAAGACATTAAATATCTTCTTTTTCTCACTTGGCTTTTGAGTTTGAAACAGTTTTTGAGTATCGGTGATCAACTACACACAACCATGCATGCAAAATAAACACAAACACATGAATACGCTCTCTCTCACACACACACGCACACACACACTGCATAGAAGACTTGTGTGTTATCAGCAATAATTGGAGCCGTTACTGTTGGCGGTGAATCCCCAGTGTGTCTCTCCTTTAAAAAGAAGACTCTTTGCTGCCATAGAAACGAAGCCAAGTGCTTAAGTGTTTGGCCAGCGGAGAGACAGAAACCCGAGCTGCTTATAATGTACAACTGCCCTTAAAACTCACCAACCGCTCGCATTTGTTCTTGTACTAAAATATAACTTGATTATCTAATACTTTTTTTGTTCAAAGATGCTGGAGATCAAATAAGTCGTCGAGTGGGTGGGAGCTCAACATGAGTCCCGCTATTGCTATATTGCACTTAAAGTGTGAGTTGTTGTTGTTGTTTTCTTTTAATCATGCTCTCAGCGAGTATTTGTCATCTTCAACTTCAACGCAGGTAGCAAAACTAAAAGTCAAATGAGAAAAAGAATCCCCCCCCCTTTACATAATATTATAATAATAAAACAATACAAAGCTAATAGTGACAGTAATGATACTAATAGCCAATGATTATATCAAGGACAACCATTCAACCATTGTATATATATATATATATATATATATATATATATATATATATATATATATATATATATGTGTGTGTGTATAAAAGAACGTTTGTAAAAGTGATTGTCTTGTAAAGATAGAAAGTGTCGAAAACATCGAAGGCATCAGTGAGGTCACCAGTTTATACTTAAGGAATAGTTCATCCCAAAATAAAGAGAAAAATTCTAGAATCATTTAATCACCTGCGATCAGGGTTTCTCAACCATGCTCCTGGAGGACCACCAACACTGCATGTTTTGGATGTCTCCTTTGTCTGTCACACCTATTAGGTCTTTCAGTCTCTGCTAATGAGCTGATGATCTGAATGGCGTGTTTGGTTAAGGGGACATGAAAAAAATTTGCGCATCCGGTGGTCCCCAAGTAATGTGGTCGAGAAACACTGCCTTAGATCTTTCCAAATGCATATTTTAAAAGTGGGGGAAAAATAAGATGTTAAGCAGAATGTTCTAGCTGCTCTTTTCCAACTACCGGGCCTTCAAGCTTTAGAAAGACCAAAACATGTAACAATAAAAGTGGTTTATTCTAATAGTTCACCGTATTTAAAGCTTCTACAATGCATTTATTTGACAAAAAAATATTTATTTTATTATTATTAGCAAATAATAAATCATAGCTTTTATGCCTGCCTGTGCTCACATATTTAAATGTGGTAAAGTGCAGTGATTTTGTATGATTGCATACTATACTATGCTTGTTCAATATTTATCAGTTTGTTTTTGTGCATATATTTTAACTCAACCTTATTTCCGCCATATTTTTTTACAAATTTAGATGATATTTTTTATAGTTCATTTAAAAAAAGAGAACATTTCTGGATTTAATCACCTTAGATCTTTCCAAATACTTATATTGGGAGTGGAAAAAATAAGACGTTAAGCAGAATGTTCAAGCTACTCTTTTTCCAGGCTTTCAAGCTTTAGAAAGACAAAAAAAAGTAACAATAAAAGTGGCTTATTCTAATTGTTTACTATTTTTAAAGCTTTCTGATGCTCCTATAATGCATTTGTTTGACAAAAAATATGTTCTATTATCAACAAATAATAAATCATAGCTTTTATGTCTGCCTGTACACACATATCTAAATGTAGTACACGGAAGTGTTTTTTGTTGTTGTTGTTGTTGTATGCTATACTATGCTTGTTTCATATGTATCAGTTTGTGCATATATTTTTAACTCAACCTTATTTCCATGATTTGCAAATTTAGATGTTTTTTTTTTATTGGCATTTATATTTAATTTAAGCGTTATTTCTATTTAAGCACTTAATTTTAAGACTGTTATTTTAAAAATAAACTTTTTTTTACATTTTGAAATGATTATTCATTATGCAAGACTGCAAAAATGGAAATTTTTTATTTTTTTTTTTTGCTGTGGTGCATAAAACATGTAAAATGTTATTTATAATCTTTAACAAAAAGCTATTAATAAAAGAAAAACCAGCCATAATCATCCTTTTTCGATAATTTCAGTTAAAACACTATGTCAAGATGACTTTGTGGCTTCAAAAGATTTGAAAAACCACATAATTATCTGAAGTACTTATGATTTTTTCCCATCACTTTTGAAGATGAAAAGCCCTTGGATTATATTTGCGATGAATGGCACTGAACAACATGAATGTTCTGCTAATCTTTGTGTTCTACGAAAAAAATGTTGTAGTAGTCTGGAACGACGTAAATGTGAGTCATGTCTGAATTTTCCATTTGGGATGAACTATACCTTTAAGATGCTCAAAAACAGAAAGCCCGTAATTACAGCACTGGAGATCAAGACCAGGCGTACAAGCACAGTTGTGCATGCGTTTGGCAGTCAGTCACGTGGAAGAAAAAGATATCTTCGTTTCGAAAAAGGAGAAAAACACACACACACACACACACACTCACACATACACACACAAACGCACTTGCTTTTGTGTCCTTCGGCGTCCATTTCACAGCAGTGAACAGTGAGTGAGTTCTGTGCACAGATCAGTGTGTGTCTATGAGTCCAAAAGTGCATTTTACACACACACATATTCACACACACACACACATTCACACTGAGATGGCATGGCTTACACTCCCAATAGCCCTATATCTGAACACGAAGCCCCTGAATGCCTCTACAGCATCGGCCTCTTTCTTTATCCGCCTCATACACACGTACCACTCACACATTACACGGGAGTGAGCCAGTCCCTGAAACTGTTCTTTTAGGATGGGTCTTGTTGGCTGGTAAGGTAAAAATAAATATGTATTTTTTTTCTTTTTCATTTGTCATGTGTAGGGGATTGTTAGCTAGCGCCAGTCTTCATCATCTGCATCCTCGTCTTCATCAGAAGAGTCGTCGCTGCTGGCTCTCCTGCCTCTTCCCTGATCTGCCCCGTTCTGCTGCGCAGCTAAAAGAGCGGCTGCTGCCCGCTGCTCGGCCTCCCTCTGCCGGATGGCTGCCGCTTTCTTCTCCGCCTCGGCGTGACTCTTCATGTGGGCACTGCGGCTCTTCACCTTGTAGAAGATCCTGGAGGGAAAGAAAAAAACTAATTGATCATATCTGTAAGTCAGTAGTTTGAATGTAATGTAATGTGTATTTATATAGCGCATTTATCGTGTATGGTCATACACCCAAAGAGCAGAGGCATAGATTTAGCGTCCCCACCACTGTCCATCAACTAATGAAATGTCCCCACCAATAAGTTAATTCACTTAAAAAATAAATAAATAAATAAATAAATAAATAAATAAATAAATAAATAAA
>CAIGQZ010034880.1:2797481-2827980 GCA_903798205.1 Danio tinwini
TAGGCTACATATTAATGGATATTCTTTGTCTGCTGTGATTTCCAATTAGTGAAAAAAATATAAAACAAACCAAAAAAAAAAAAAAAACTGTACACTACCTGACAAAAGTCTTGTCGCCTATCCAAGTTTTAGGAACAAGTAACAAATTGACTTTAGTTGATTATTTGGTATCAGATGTGGCTTATGTTAAAGGCAAAAGCCTCTAGCCTCTAGATTACACTTATTTTACCAAAATAAAATATAATTATGCCTTGACTTTTAATTATTTAATTAGGACAGTAAGGTCTGACTTTGCTTGGACAAAAGTCTTGTCAGAAAAAATGTACAGTATAGAATATAAAGTCATGGTGCAGTGGAAACAGAATTAATATCGTGTATGACTCCCATCAGCTTGGACAATTGAATTAATACATCTCTGCAATGACTCAAATAACTTAATAAAGACATCTGTAATGGCAAAGAAAGCCTTCTTGCAGGACTCCCAGAGTTCATCAAGATTTTTTGGATTCATCTTCAATGCCTCTTCCTCCATCTTACCCCCGACATGCTCAATAATGTTCATTTCTGGTGACTGGGCTGGCCAATCCTTGAGCACCTTCTTTGCTTGCAGAAACGTTGATGTGGAGGCAGAAGTATGTGGAGAGCTATTCTGCTGAAGAATTTGCCCTCTCCTTTGGTTTGTAATGTAATGGGCAGCACAAATGTCTTGATACCTCAGGCTGTTGATGTTGCCATTCACTCTGCAGATCTCTTGCACGCCTCCATACTGAATGTAACCCCAAACCAGGATTGTTCCTTTACCAAACTTGACTGATTTCTATGAGAATCTTGGGTCCATGTGAGTTGCAATAGGCCTTCTGCAGTATTTGTGATGATTGGGATGCAGTTTAACAGACGATTCATCAGAAAAATCTACCTTCTGCCACTTTTCCAAATGATCAACTAGAAATCAAGTTATTATTTGATGGTCTTACAACTGGGATTGACGACAAGACTTTTGTCAGGTAGTGTATAAATCTGTATTAAATGGCTTTAATTTTTGGAAAACGTACAATATGACAAAAATAAATAAATAAATCACAAATGATTCTCAAGCCAGTGAACGATTTACAACAATAACAATTTATTAACAGATTAGCAAATATAAAACAATTATAGAAAACATTTTAAAAAGTTAAACATAGAAAAAATCTTAAAAAATAAAGGTTATATTACTTTTTTTATTATTATTATTATTATTGTTATTAATTAAAACAAGTATTTGTGTAGTTGATTTCCTTTTTTCCTGAGTGTGCAGTAAAATAAACCGATGAAGAAAGATGCAAAACATGCAGACTTCATATTAAAAGTTTTTTTTATGTTTTTATTAATGATTTCCATAAATGCTGGAACTAGTATTGATAAACTGAACCTTGTTAAACTGAATTTACTTTCCTGAGATGCATATTCAACACTGTTACACTGTTTCAATTAATGAAACAGGATTATTATTTTTATTTTAGCACCATTTTAAGAAACACTGATTAATTTGCTAATATAATTAATAGTTCTGTCATGTGCATCTATGCCTAAAGTAAAATGCTACCGACTGAATGCAATGTCATTTATGCACTTAATCTTCCATCACGAGTCACACATACACTTTGTCTTTTCAGGTTCTGCAAGTCACAATTTCCAAAATAATTACATTTTTATTGAGCCAAATATGCGCACACTCCCTAAACCGATATTTCCAGTCACAGACGTCACCTAAAACAACTCAAAAATAAACTGCTCTTTCACATATCTTCCACTCATTTGACAAACCCTTCAACCACTGCCCTGAATATAAATCAGCTGTTTAAGGACTTTAGGAACAGGTTTGGTACACAATGCAGCAGGAAGTGCACTAAGCCAATATGCATCATATGACACTCACCATGATGTCACCCTTGCACTCATACAGGCAATGCATGGCCAGCTCCTGATTGGTCCCTCCTCCGAATAATGCACTTGAACAGGCCAGGTGCATGAGGTCATTCACTGCAATGAAAACACTGAATCAGTTTACAGCAGGGGTGTCAAACTCAAATTAGGTTGAGGCTAAATTAGTAAAAATGTACCACTGTGGGGACCAAATTTGTCAGACATTAATTTGCTCACAATTAAATTATTATTAATACTTTGCACTAGGGATGTCCAGATCTGATCACATGATCGGAAACTGGGCTAGATCACGCGATTTCAGACTTGATTGGATTCAGGCATTACCTCCCCATCAGAACTCGAATATATTTTATAACACATCTATAGTTATGCGGTGACAGGGTTAGACCTCTTTCTTGAATTCATGCTGAAACAGCATTGCGTACAGCATTACATCACTTTGGTGTGTAAAATAGAGATGCTATTGGTTAAATGCTGGCTAAGTAGAAAACAGAAGCAGCTTAAAAGCGGAGAGTGAGTATGTCTGCAGTCTGGAGGTATTATAAAGTTGAGACATCACCACCTTAGCAAACTGTGAGATATGTAAACTTGGGATTGCCTGCCGGGTATTTTAAGTTAAGTTGCTATTTGTTTTTATATTAGATTTTTAAGTGCAAAAGTGAAGAATTTATGTTATTTATTACTTGATTGTTTAAGCTACCTCACAGAAGTGCTCTGTTTGTTAACAGAGTTGTTGAACGTTAAAATAAGGTAAATTAAATAAAAAATAAGGAACATCCTGGATCTGTTTTTTTCACTCTTCTTTATTTTTATTTTTATGTATTATTATTAAGTATCTGATCGGGTTTCATTATCGGCAGATACTCCAAATTAAATCACAGGCAAAAAAACCTGATTGGGACATCCCTACTAAGCACAATATAATTCACAAAAAAAAATTGTAAAAGTAGTTTTATTAAATAAGATGCTTGCTCATTTCAGGTTTTTAAATGTTTTTCTAACAATATTTCAACAATATTTAATTTCTTTATCAAAACCAGGATTACACCCGTTTAAGATAAACATATGTAAATACAACACTAAAATGGCCAGCAGGTGGCAGAAAGCCCATGTCTTAATGAGTGATTCATTGACTCAATTCAAACAGCAACAATTCATTCAGAAAGTAAACAAATGACAATCATTACGAATGGCTCACTGAATGGTTGATTTATATAATTGTTTTTTTTATTGGCAAAAGAAACACCAAGGTCCTAGCGCTCATTCACATCGAACATTTCTTTGCTTCTAAAAACGCGAGACGCAGCAACTCAGAATGGTTTTAAAAAAGCACAGAACTGGAAAAATCCTTCTCCATCCAAATATGATGCTAGGGCTGGGCGATTTGGCCTAAAATCAAAATCTTGATTAATTAAACATTCTAAATTGAACAATTGATTAGTAAACTTTATCAATTGTTCAATTTAAAATAAAATGAATGAATGACCAACCAACCAAGAGCTTGCACCGTGTAGAGCGTGGCAACATGTAGTTACTTTTTTGATAGGTCCGTGTGTATGGAACCGTGCGACGGCTGTGCCAGACCATATGCATACTCTCGACGCACAGGTATAAACCAGCCTTAACAGAGCGGGGTCACGTGACTCCACACATAGTAGGGAAAATATTTTTTTTTTAAATCGACCTGGGAAAACTAGATTGATTATAGGTTCTGAATGTCGATTGTAATTATTTTTTTTATTAATCTCCCAGCCCTATCTAATGCAGTCTATTCAAATAGAAAAGATTAGGTATACAGTTTGTGGTAGTACTGACGATTTTGACTATTTGGCAACCCTTCCTCACATTTTAAAAATGAAAATAATAATAAAAAATAAATAATAATAACAACAACAACAAAACTATAGCTGACCTATTCTCCCTGCCTCTGGCTTAGTTATGAATGAAGAGCACAGAGAAATTATGCATGTATATTAGGGATGCTCATTTCGGTTTATTTTACCAACAGACAACCGCAGCTAAACAGATAAATATTAAAATATTATTTAATAAAAAAAAATTATTTATCATATTTAGGTTTATATATTTAGGTTTCTATTTTGTGACACATTAAATATTTAAAAATACTGATTTATTTTAACATGCAAACAGCAGCATACAGAACATCTTCACGCACCTGCCGTGTTACAGCATAGAAAAAAGTAATAAACTATATAAAAAATAAACTAAATAAAAATAATAAAATAAACAGGCTTGCCCTAGATATTTTTCACCTTAATGACTAATTTAGATTACAAAACGAAAACACTGACTGAATCTTTTTTAAGAACCGGCATTTGCTGATTTTTCCAATCATGTTTTTTGTCCGTCATATAAAAATATCAGGCTATTAAATCGATCGCTCCACTGAAAATATGCATTTGATTAATGCTTCGTTGTTATTATGTCACAAAACCCCTTTTAACCTTATAATAGAAGTCATTAGTTTAAAGATAATGTCATAATGACTTATTTCCTCCGTCTCATTCGCAATCAGCATCAGCGCTGGTTTGTGTCAACTCGTCTGTCAAACTGTGACTAGAAATATTCTTCTTTCATTTTGCTTCTTTGACAAAATACGTCTGTAGGCACGTGTGGTTGCACGTGTTACCATCCCGCAAGTTAACAAATTTGTTGCACATCAGGGGCCGATCACAGCGAACGTGCTTTTCCATTCCAAAAATGCGAGGCCCACCGCAGCACACTGCCTTTTATGTTGACAAGAAAAAAGAAGCGCGGTGTTCTTTTTTGTCACTATAGAAAAGGACTGAATCAGCTGGTCTATTGTGCGCGAATGTTGCTGTCCATGTTGTTATAATTGTAATATACAGAATAACATTGTGATATCCATGATTTGTAAAGTAATATGCCTACAGCTCTGGCTAACTTGAAACTGTGACCACAAGTTTCTCCTCCATCATTAAAAAAATATCTGTCATCCTGACAACACAAATACTGCAGGCACCTAAACAGAAACCCTGCTCTGCTTTCATTTGATTGAAGAATGAAAAAGACGCGACTGACGTAAAGCACTATTCCGCTCAGGATTGAGTTTTATTTCAACCACAAGCACACAGCGCGCAACAGCATAACGTGAGGCGCTCAAGGTGCATAAGCAGAGCGCAAAACAGTTAATAAACCATTAAAAAATGCCCTTCTCAACGCAAAAAGGCCGCTCGGTGATCGGCCCATTATGCAGACAAACTTTTAAAATATATAAAATAATATTTTTTTATCGTTTAACTGATAACATTAATCGGTTACAAACGCACCCTTTCGCTTAACGGTTAATCGGTTATTTTGAGCATCCCTAATGTTTATATCTATGGTTTTTGTCATTTTTATTTTAAATTAGTTTTTTAATCATTTGTTTTCTACTGCTCTACCTTTTGCATATTTGTATTTATTTATTTGTCTGTATTGCTGTATGGCCTAATGTGTGTTACTTCTATCTATAATGTTATTTTATTTATTTATATTATTATTATTATTATTATTATTATTATATATTTTATTTAGGTTTTTGGTTTTTTATATTGTTCTTAAAGCAAGTATATATTCAGAGACTCATAACTCAGAGAGAAAGAAAATATGAACTAATTGTTTTCTGCTGCTAGATTGGAACAGTTGATGTCTGATTTTTTGGTATGTAACACTGCAACTCTTTGACTAATATGCATCAATAAAACAGAGTTAAACTAAAACAAAAAGCATACAAAGCATGAGGTTATCCAAGCTCTTCTAAATAGGCCACTGCTGTGAAAATAAAAATGAGCTGCACTGCACGTGAATGTTGAAGATCTCATAACTTGAAAGAGTCTCTAAAAAAACATGGCGTTCACATTTGCTCAGTTTCGAGAGAAGCAAGATGCGAGCATAACTGTGACCCAAGTCCATCAAACGAGTGTTTACATTTAAAAATTTTGAAAAATTGGCGAATTAAAAAGGAAAAACGTGCTCTGTGTGAATGAACCTTTACTCTGGGAGAAAAAAAAACATTTTAAATGAGAAATATGCATTTAAAATGAAAACCTATTTCTTTTTCTGTTGATCTACTGTATAAAAATGCTTTCATTTGTGATCACTATGCTGACAAAAGGGGAAAAACTGCACTCTTGCTTCTGTGCTTCAATGATAGTTATTTATTTTTTCACACGAATACATAAACAAAACCCAATCTAGGCATTTTTGACGCAAAATCCTGATTTATAGTCATTTTAACGACATTTGACATGTGAATGCTTGCTCACAAAAAAGCAACAATTTTAATAACATAGCAGACATTATCATAGCAGAAAATATAATTTTGCACACTCCTAGCACTTCTACTTTTTTCCATCCCAAGATGTTTGTTAATTTTAAGATGAAATAATTCAATAAATAAACTTGTTATTATTATTTCTTTTTCTAAATAATGTTTTATTTATTATTTTACAATATTGTTTGAATCACCATCGGGCCAGATTCAAACGCCTATATGTCTGACACCTGTGGTCTACAGTTATTCCATAATAAGGAACGTAATAAAAATAGCAAAATGTTAACACTTTAAAACAATGGTCCATTACCTAATAAATTTACTAATATGAACAAACTATTAGTAATAGATTTATTAAGATATTTATTCATGTTAATATTATTAACATTGTTAGTGTTACTTAATGTTAAAAAACGTGCATTAACTAATGTTAACAAGCACAACTTTGTATTTTATTAATGATTAAATATGATTAATAAATGCTTTTCAAGATTATTGATACTTAGTTAATGTTAGTAAATGCATTAACTAATAGACCATTATTCTAAAATGTTGCTGACAAAACATTTTCCAGCAGATTCTTTTCATTCAGTGGCATGAATTAAACAAGAGAATTAGCATGGTATTGTGTAAGTAGTAAACCTCTTTGCTGTTGCTGAGCACTGGCCTCCAGGTCAGGCAGTGGCGCCCACACCAGTTCAGCCTTGTGTAGGTCGTGCAGTGCTGCCGATCGCTCTCTCAGCTCGGGGACCTCCGCTTGATACCGCACTCCAATGTTTATCCGACTGAAAAAGAGAGAGCGAGTATAAAAAGGCTGCTGCAGCAATCCAAACTAGATGCTTTTCTTTTTTAAATAGTGGCCTTTAAATGCTTGTGAAAATGTTTGTATTTATTCCAACCAATTAGCATGATGGCTGAAGAGTATTATTTGAGATTGTTAGTAAAAACAATGAAAGATAATTCATCTACAAATGTCTTTGTAGGCAGGGGTTGAAAGCTAAACAAAAAGGCATGACATAGTGCTGCCACTGAAAAATGCCTTTTTAATGAAAAACTTCTGGAAAAAAAAAAATGCATTCCAACAGGTAGTTTGGGTTGTTTCTAAATGTATTTAGGTCACTAGCATTGATGTGACTATTTTCGGATTTTTTTAGGGATGCACCGATACCATTTTTTGGAACCGATCCGATCCTGATACCAAAATTCTGAGTATCGACCACTACAGATCCGATCCCGATACTGTGCCCTTTTTTTTTTTTTGGAGCATAATATAGTTTCTGTAGTTATATAAAATCAAATAATATATCTTCTTTGGTAAAAATAACAGGCCTATAGGACTATCGGCACTACTGTATGTGACAGACGGCACAATCGAACTAAAAACATGACGCTTCCTGTAAACTAGGCTACATTACTTGAGCATTCATTATGACATTGATATGATCTGTTGTTGTCCAGCTTAGGTTTCCTTTTTTAATATACTTTTTTTCTTTGAAATATGTAGCAGGCTACCTCTATTGACCCTAATCAAAACACAAACTGGTCTGTGAAATAAAATATTAATATAAATAAAATTACACAGAAATTTTCCGTTTCAAAGTAGCCTATATTAGGCTAAATAACTTTCTGTTAAAATGCATGCCCTCTTTTAGATGTTTTCTTTCTGAGGTAGGGAAAGTGGCTCAAAGCTTCAGATACTTCAGAAGCCAAAATAAAATAATTGAAGCTCTTTGTACTTCATTTTCAGAATATTTATTGTTATAATGTTTTTTTTTCCTTTGATGTAGGTCTTTTGTACTGCTCCTTGCTGCAGTTGTAAGAATTTATTTTAATGGTAAACATGCCTTGCGATGTTGATTGCTCCCTGTTTTGTGATGTAAACTTTTTGCAACAATAAAAAAAGGTAAAAAAACTTTCTGTTAATGACAATCCATATTGCGCCCGTCAGTTTCACTTTTGTTAATTTAAATCAACTACTTTGACCACAATGAGCCAGGATTTACAAACTATTCGCAGCTCTTAAAGTATTCCCCTCAGATGAATAAACCCAGTCGGAAGGATGAAAGAACAGAATCTTTCAATTTTACAGAATAATTTTACGAAGCGGCGCACGTAGCATCTGCGCAGACGGTGCATGAATGAAGCACTTGATGAATCACTGAGACACAGCGCAGATCTCCGGTATCTGCAGACATTTTCAAAACATAGCAGCACAAAGGGAAGAAATCAGTGCGTTGGGGATCTGTCCAATGTATTATTGAGCCTTTTCTCATTTAAAATTCCAGGTGGGCCTACTTTGTGTGTGAAGAGCAGGTTGCGAATGCGATCTGCTAATCTAACAGACAGCGCAACATGATTTAGAAACAGAAATAAACTCCTTGCTGCAGGTAAAAATGAACCCATTTAATGCAAGACAATGTATTTCTCTACTGATTAACAGGAACGAATAGTCTTGGAGAACGTTGTGAAAATTATTGTGAATGAATGGAGAATGATTGACAGGTGCGGGGGCGGAAAGCGCTGAACTGAACATGAATTTAATCACTGGAATATTCATCTCTACTTCACATTAAACTATAGAATGGCTTCAGAACATTTGGAATATAGTAGACATTCATGACAACTTTCTAGTGCCTTAAAATAGGCTACTTTCATGGCTATAGCACACGCAAGATCGGATTTGGATCGGTACCAACTGGCCGATACCAGATCCAGAAAAAAAATGTGGTTTCGAACCGATATACGATCCAAGTATCGGGATCGGTGCATCCCTAATTTTTTTAAGGTTAAAACTTGAATAAAAAAAATAAAAACATGAATCACAAAAAAACATTTATATAAATGAATTTATATTTTAATAACTGTGTAATGCAATTAAAACATATATATTGTTTTATTTATTAAATATCCTTTATTGCCAATGAGTTCCTAATAAAGCATTTATACCATTTCAACAGATTTACATCTTGTCTAGATTTAAAAAGAGTTCACCCAAAACTGAAAATGAAGTCATCAGGAATTACTCCACTTGTTCCAAACCTGTTTGAGTTTCTTTCTTTTTCTGAACACAACAGAAGATATTATAAAGAATGTTGAGAAAAAAAGCAGCCATTGACCTCCATCATATTTTTTTTGTTCCTAGTATGGATGTCAGTGGCTGCTTTTCCTACCAACATTCTGCAGAATATCTTCTTCTGTGTTCAGCAGACGAAATCCCACTTGAGTGTGAATGATGTGAAAATTTACCTTTTTAGGTGAACTATGTCTTTAAGGTAGTTTTAAAAAATATATTAGACCAGGGGTACCCAAACTTTTTCTTATGAATGGCCAAAAACCAAACTTGACTGAGAGCTGTGAGCTGAATGCACATTAAAGTTTCCTATTATTTAAAAATAACTGAAAACATTTCTTTAAAATATATTAATGAATGCAGTATATTTAAAAAATATGAATTTATTACAGCAAAAACAAACAATCATATTAATACAATAGAGTTCAATGCTGAATACACTAAGCTGCACCTGCCTTTGCATTGCTTTGCTCACCGATGTCCTGTGCATTGCCTGATATCCAAGGAGTGAGAGTATTACATTTTTTTTTTTATCTGAATTTATAAAACAATAAATTGTCAAAAAAACAAACAAAAGCTTACATTACATTCGAAATCACGATATTTGTCAAAGATATTTACCCCAACCACCAACCCATCATTCTCCCTCTCTTCTTAAATAGACTGGGGGGCCAAATCAAAGGTTAGAATGGGCCAACTTGGTGTCCGTTTTAGACTATCTAAAGTAATTATTTTGGATGACTATAAAACCATTACGTCTATGCAAGAAATAACACATGCAGCATTTTAGTGATTAAAAAAATTATATAAAGAGCAGCTTTACCACACAACTAATATAAATACTGTGTGTTTAAAACTTGTACTGCTAAAGCAAACAATCGCCTTTCACATTTTTTCACACTTTCAAACAAAATCCAGGTTTTCAAAGGCAAAATTGTCCCTTTATTGTGATAAGACAGCGAATAGATTCATGTTTACACCACAAAAGCAAAATCCCAGTACAGAATAAGTTGACTACACTCATTTTACACTTTACACCAGTATTTAGTGCCATCCATTTGTGATTGGATTGATGAGAGGGCATCTCAATAGCAGGTGTAAACAGGGCCAAAGTTGTTTCAGACTGATGTATGAATTCATTTATTGCTCATCTCATTGTCAGCTCTTTTTTGTTGTTGTTGTTGAGAACTCAAGCATTGAGAGTAGACTCTGTCCATGGGTATTTGCATAAAATTAACACTCCATGTTTTTCAAGCCAAATGTTCCAGTATCTGACTGCCAAGGTCTGGGGATAAGGCAACACAGATTGTGTTTTATTATTTTGTTCCAGGATGTGCTTTCGTGGTGTACTGGCCAACTCCAAAATGAAGAGAACTGCAGCCATTCACAGAGATTCACAGCGTGTGTGTGTGTGTGTGTGCGCACGTGTGTGTGTGTGTTAGAGACAGAAAAGAAGAAGAATTTCAACCGAACACTGTTCTGACCATTAGATAAACCAGCTGGTACCAGTCAGAGATATCTCATAATTCCCTCTGCTCTGCCACCATCCCCCCACCTATTCTGTCCTTAAAAAGAGAGCTGAAATTTCCCATGCATCATCCAAGAAACCCATTCAGATGTCCTTTGCCTTTAACACACCAACTTACACATGAATTACTATTTCATCATTGCCAACATACCAAAATGAGCATGAATTTAGCATCTGCAGAGTGTGGTTTAACATTTACAATAAAGTAAGGCCAACATAACACTACATGCATTAGGAGAGTGTAAGAGAAGAGTCCGCATGAATGCAACAGCAGGCTTGTGTAGCGCTTTCACACTAAAAATATTTATGCTGGGTAAAGTTGCAGCTCTGTATAGAAAACAGTCTAAGATACTACATTTACTGTGAGCCATTCCAGCCACTTATATTCAGTCAACTGAATGAACTGGATGTACTATGCATGTAGTAGAATTATAAAAGTGAAGGTTAATCATGTAAAGAAAGTTATGATTTGGCAAGAAGCGTAAACTAATTAATGCAACTTGTGAAGCGTAATGTGCGTGGGGGTGTTATTTGAAGAGCTTGTGTACTTACGGCTCAATGCTGACAGGTGTAGCTTCACCTATAGCTGAAAGAACTGGAGGGGTAATATCGCTGCTGTCTGGACGAATACAAACAAAAGGACTGTACTTAGACTTAAAGTAAACAGTGTTTCTTATTACAGTATATATATATGTCCTCCCATACAAGATACGCAGCACAATTAGAACTAATTATATATAACCTAGCTTGCTGGAAAATATACACCATCTTAGGTGAACCAAGCCTACTGAGAAGCCTACTTATATAGCATTTTGAAGCTGTGACATACAGTTCATTTTATGCATACATCATTTTGCACAATATTTGGGGTACCTTATTCTATAGACAACATTTTCAAAAATCTATACATTTAAATTTGGATTAAAAGAAAAACAACAATTATAACCAATATTTTTGTACCCATTATTATACCCAATATTTTAATTATGTGCTTTGCATCTTTGGGGAACTATTAGACAGTCTTTAGCTTAGCAAAAGCTACCAATAAAATTAGATACCAAATTGACATTCATATCTGGCCTTCTCAAAAGTGGAAAATGTGATAATTAGGTACGCGCCTATAGTGGTGCACAGAAACTACAATAAGTATAATATTTCTACTTTTATTTTGCAATAATATCAAGATACTAATTCAAACATCTATGATGTTACAAAAAAGAAAATAAATGACAGACTGATTAAGACTATTCTTAAAAAAGAAAGTGCAATTATTCCCTTAGCTGGTGTTTTAGAAACAATCACGCAGCAACACTAGTTTTATGTAATTTTATTTAATGGCAAGGCAATAAAACTCAAATGTGTAGTTTTACAAATATACATCTTTTTTATTAAAATACAAAAGAAACTAATAGATTTTGGATGCCAGTAAATGAATAGCTGTAATCAGTCTGTGACCCTCTATTAGTTTAGTTTGCTTGGGTAGTCCTATTTGTGTTACACAAATGAGTGGCTATTTAGAAAGCTTTTCAGTGCCTTGTAAGATTGCATTACTGTCTATAAAGGTATTTGCTTAAACAGTCTGCATCTAGAAAGACTACTTTGTTTCAAGTCATTAAATTTTAAATGCTGATTACTCTACTAAAAAGTGTTATTTAATGAGCTTTATCAGAGATAAAGTGAAGGGAACTCACTTGAGCGCAGGAGGCTGCGGGTGGCTGATTTGGGAGTGGCAGGCGGGGGCAGCACCTGATTATTAACAGCAGCAGCAGCTGCAGCAGCCGCAGCCGACAAGAACGTGGAGAAGTAAAGACCCGAACCCTCTCGAACCGGGCTGAGGATGGGCGGAGGAGTGTAAGGCGGCATGTTGAGGGGGTTGTCGACCAATCGAACAGGAGATCGTAGGTGACTCTGGAAGGGTGTGATGCTGGAGTAGACCGGTGGGGCGATGAAAGTGCCAAGTTTGGGTGGGGGGATAAAGAGCGGCTCTGGACGAGGTCGTCGTTTGGCTTTGGCTGATTTGCTGTCAGCCTCACTCCCACTCTCTGCTTCACCATTCTGCAGAAGAAATTAAATGTTGGCAAATTGCATAGTTCGCAAACTAAAGATATGGACATTTTTGCTGATGCCAATAACTGATAACCCTTTATATTTGGAAGCAAGAGCTGTGGTGAAAAATCTTTTCACAAAATTGATTCTGCGTCAATACTGACATTGTCAAATGCGCTTCATAATGCGTTTTCATTAAAATCATGACCTAAAAGCCAATTTACATAACTCAACCGAACATACAAGCAATCTTACTCTTGAGCATGAGTGTAAAGATAAAATCTAGCTAACTAGCTAAGAATGTTTTAGTCTTTAAGGGGCCGACCACACCAAACACACTTTTTGCGTTGAGAGGTGCCTTTTTTGAATAGTTAATTAGCGGCTGTGATCATTTGCACACCTTGCGCAGCTCGCTTTTGACCCACCTGCTGTGGCTCGCATTTTTGCCATTGTGCGCAGGGCACTCGCAGTTGAAAAAGTAACTCCGAGCGGAAAAAGCATGTTACGTCAGTCACGTCTTTTCCATTCTTCAATCAAAATGAAAGCAGAGGCAGGGTTTCCGTTGAGGCAACAGCAGTGTTTGTGTTGTCAAGACAACTACTTTTTGAATATGGAGGAGAGACTAGTGGTTGCTGTTTCAAGTTATCTAGAGCTGTATGACTTAAAAAATCTTGAATATAACAACATTATTAAATATTAAATTTTTAACAATATCAACAGCAACGCTCGCACACAATACGCAGCTCATTCAGTTGTTGCCTAGTGACGTAAAAAGTGCACCATGCTTCTTTTTTTCTTGTCAACAAAAAAGGCAATGTGGTGCGCCTCGCATTTTTAGAACGTAAAAGGGCATTTGGCATACCTGCCAACACTCCCGTTTTTCCCGGGAGTCTCCCATATTTCAGACCCGTCTCCCGTATTGTTCTGTCTCCTGGAAAACTCCCAGAATTTCACCCCCCACCCCCGCACCTCAGCATTTTGGTACAGTCCGGCTGAAACCTGGTGCTTGTGAGCGTGCTTTTCCGGTTGCGCGCAACCGCCCCATCTCCCCAAACCTCTCACCCTTCCCCGCTCTTCAGTTTGCGCACACATCACCAATGCACGCTTTCCCCCCTCCCCCCTCTCCCCTCTCCCGGAATTTACGAACCAAATGTTGGCAGGTATGGCGTTCGGTGTGATTGGCCACTAACTGTAGAAAGCAACAGAACTACAAAAAAACATCAAGACTTTTCTTTTCACAAACCCATCTTTTCTTTCATCTAGCAAAAACTTTTGCATCTACTCCATGAGTCCCATCAAAACCATAATGACCAGCAGTATGCAAATGAAGTGATTCAATAATTTACCACTACCATTGTCATTAACTGATTAATTTATCTAACAGTACTGATAACATAAAAATAACAGGGAAAACGACATATTGTGCATCTCTGCATAAACCATTCTAAAAGTCACAGACCACATGCAATCTAAATGTTGTTGAGCCTTGTAATATCTACAAAATGGTTTGGGGGAGGATAGGATTAGGGTACAGAGAACAAACAGAGGGTGGGGGGGGGTCGTCAGAAATTTACGGATTATTGGGGAATTTTAATCCATGGCTTAACGGTGGGGGATGGAGTAGATAAGTTGGCAAAAAGAAAAAGATATCATGAAAATAAAAAGGTAGATGTTTTGATGTGAGATCAGTCAGTGAACTCACCTGGCCCATGCTCTCAGACGGAGAGTTCCTCAGTGAACGCCGTCTTGTAACAATCACAGAGGGCTGGTAATTAGAGCAGCTCATGTCAGGAGCCCGCGAAGGCCAGCTAGCAGAGAGGGAAGCCTGCTCATGATCCGGGGACGAGGAGTCGGTCTGCCTCACTGGCACAGAGACTGGAATGACCAATGGCATGAGGCTGTCGTCTCTGGGTCGCTTGGCACTCACCTGATCCACCTCAGCTGCCCCTCGACCAGGACCTGTCGGGACAACAGGCGGACTCCAAGGCCTGTGTGGCTCTTGCTGGCAACACAACATGATTAACAAAGTTAAATTAATGGTTGAAAGACCTAAATCTCAGCAGAGAGCATCCCTCCTCAGTATGTACAAAGGATACACATGAAAAAATTATAATAAAAGCTGATAAGATATATTAGCAAAGGAAATGAGGTTAGTTCAAGACTATTTTCAAAAACAACTTAATGAATTAACTGTGACCTCATTTCTGCTACAAGATGAGACAACTTGCCCTGCAGACGAGAGACAGGCTGCATGTGGATATATAGATCCGTTTCACATAATGATATTCCTCCACTGGACAAGAGCTGTTTCTATATAACCAGACTCTTCAGTGGGTTTGTTAATGATTGGAGAAGGGGTTCCTATTATGTTGGGTGTACTGAACTGCATCTTTACTTCTTCATAAAACAGGAACTTACAAAGACCATACAAAAGTGTCAGTCTTAGTGATTTCACAATGGCTGCAAATTTCAAAACCTCCTTTTTTAACACAAGGTTCTAGTCAGAATAACAGTATTCAGGGAGAAGCAATAAACCCTCGTTTCCCTTATTGTGAGAGCAATTCCTTTTTATACTCCTCATTGCTAAAGATTAGAGCAAAGGAAAGTGCTGACATGTTTAAAACTTTATTGATATGTTGTGGAAAAACGCAATCAAATCTACGTCATTACTACAATGTGTCTAACTGGAAGCTGCGTGAAAATCTAGAAATCCCTGAGGATGTGGCCTGTCTTATCTGAACTCCGGCCTTGCTGGCACCACAGAGGTATTCAACTTAGTACATCAAGCCCTTGCAGCTCACTCACCCTTGAGCTATGGCTGTTTGTCAGCCTGTGTTCGGCGTAGGGGAGGTTTAAATGCATGAACTGACACCAATCATCAACAGACAACCAAAAAAAAAACCTTAATGTCTTATGTATCCTCTATTTTGAAGAATCTAGAATCAGCTTTAACTGTATTCACCTTACTGAACTATGCTGTGTGTTCTCTACACTATCTAGCCCATAGATCACAGTATATGTACACACACCCTTTTCATTGTTATCATCGGTTGGAAGTCTTAAGGGAGTGCTGCTGTCCTTTTTATAGGAAGTTTACGCAACAAGAAGTAAAGCAGAATGCACTACACTGAATGGCCTACAGACACTGCATCAAACTAGAATGCCAATTGTGCCAATTTTCCATGTGCTATGAAAAAAAATAAATGAACAAACCAAGTCCAGATTCAAGATCTACCACAAAAGATAAAATCTCATACTAATCTTCCATTTCAAAACAAGTGATAACACTCCAAAGTAAAATAAGTTATGCACAGAGCTTTGCTTTTAGACTTCAACAAAAGGAAATGTGCACCAGTGTTCATGTGCCCTCAAGAGGATCTGCGAACTGAGGGTGGGGTGCACTTGCTGGTATTTGTATGAGAAATCAGTAAGGAGATAGTGGTTGCAGATGTGTGGAAAAGCCTTTGTTTGGCTCGAGAGATCATGTGACGTAGTGGTGACAGTCAGTGCCTGTCTGTCCATTACTAACTTTACACTCCCCTATTAACTGAGAAACCTGCAAAACCTGTAGATATTTAAAAGAAGAAGTGCATCCTCGCTGTGCAACATTATCATGACGTCAACTTGCCTAATAGTAATCATTGTCTTACGACAGAGACCAAATTTTCCTTTTCACTAATAAGCATTGAATAAACTGCCAAAAACGCCACCGCTTTCTTCTATAACAAATAAAGTCAGTTGTCTTACCTTGACATTACGTGAGGGAAGGGATTCTCTTTCTGAAGCCTTCTGAGCCAGGGTTTCTAGGTTGGCCTCTTGTGACACCCTCCTCTTCCGCCGAGTGCTCTGGATTACACCAGTTGGAGCGGCCCGGATGTCTTGCACCATAGAGGTCTCAGA
The DNA here is from genome assembly GCA_903798205.1 of Danio tinwini. Lineage (NCBI taxonomy): Eukaryota > Metazoa > Chordata > Actinopteri > Cypriniformes > Danionidae > Danio > Danio tinwini. Next base: position 2,814,249 of record CAIGQZ010034880.1, read on the forward strand.
AGCGCCATTCTGAGAACCTTGAGCATGAAGATCAGACGACATAACAAATGGGTTGTCTGAGGCAGGTCCTCCACCCTCTTTTGAAAGCCGACGAGATCTTCGGGGTCCAGGCTGTTGTGTCTCTATGGTTTGCTGTGAAACAGTTGCAGGAGGCTGGGGAACAGAGTCCTGTGCCTGGGTTGATGGAGGATGTGTAGTCTCTTGGGATTGTCCTGATAACGAGGGGTGATGCTGATTCAGCGAAGGAGCATGTGGCTGCTGGCCATCAGAGTAAACTCCCAATGCATGTTGGTTCTGATGAGATTGCTCAGATTTTTGTTGCTGCTGCAACAAATCCAGTTGTGTCTGAATCTGTTGCATATGCTGTTGTTGAGTCTGTTTTAATTGAGGTGCTTGTTCCAGTAACTGTGATTGTGGTATTTGTTGTTGCTGTTTTTGACGCTGAAGTACCTGTTGTTGCTGCTGCTGTGCCTGTTGTCGTATCTGCTGCTTTATCTGTTGTTGCCGCTGTTGGAGCATTATCCTTTGCTGTTGATCTAGTTGCTGAAGCTGATGTTGAGAATTTGTCTGTGAACTATAGTTCAAATTCGGTAAGGTCCGACTGCCCTGGACTACCTGATAGTAACCTGCTACTAGGTTCTGCTTGGGCTGTCCAAAAGCTAACTGAAAGGGTTGCAGCACAGAATTCCCAGTGGTGGACTGTCCGTGCTGCTGTGGATTTAACATTCCAGGCTTTTGTGTCTGCTGAAAGGCTTGCTGCTGATCCCATTCCCCCATGCCCCGGACAGGTTTAGTTGCATCCCTGTAGGTCTCTCCAGTCATGTTAGCCTGCTTCTCGGTTGTCCTAATAGCTGATGGCTCAGATTGCTGCTGCTGTTGTTGCTGAACTGATATACCCTCGTGCATATGTTTTGCAAAAGCAGCCTGAGGTGCCAGGTAAGGACCAAAGTTCTGGGACCAACCTGTCACACCCTGTGACCAACTGTTTGGTCGTGGTTGGGGCTGCAGAGATGGGTCTTGATGTGTCCACTTCATGGGCATCGTCTGTTGGTAATGCCCACGGCTTTGATCACCCTTCTCTGGGCTGAAAATGACTGAATTATGGTACATGCGTGATGTTTCTGGATTGAAGCTTTCCACACCTCCGCTGTCATTATGGCCTGGCCCTGAAGGTGGGACCCCGACGCCATAGTAAGGCCCTGTATGCTGAGAGGCTTCTTTCATCGCCACACCCTGATCGTTAAAGAAAGTGATACGTTTGCCTGTTCTCTTCGCGTTTGGTTTCGGTTGAGGTTGCAAACTCATGACTTTCATGAATATAGTTCTGGGGAGTGGTGGAGTGGGCAGTTGAGAAGACAAGAGTTCAATTCCCCAAACCACACCAAGGTGTTCTCTGGTTTAATGAAGTATATTAGAGTAAGGACTTAGAGTATCGTCCTTAAAGAACCCTCGACCGGTTGTATGACAGTTAATGGTCATCCAAACCTACTTAACATGATATCAATGCAGGTACACTTTAAAATACAAAACTGCAGCACCTCTTGTGCAGAAATTTCAGTTTCAGTATGGTGTAGCTCAAACATGTCCATTTGCTTTTGTTTTTGCCTTCTTCTCTGCCAAATCTTCAACTCCTTGGATGGCAAGTAGAGATAAGTTGGTAGGATACTCGTTGCTCATTCATCAGAGGCAACCTGAGAAGAAAGTGGTCACAAATATTATGGTTAGCCTTCAGAGTCTGAACTTTGTGCTTAGTGGGGGGTTCATTTAAAAGCCAGTGTCAGCAAATTCATGAATAGGGCCCTAGAAAAAAGGATTTGAAAGGGAAAAGTGGGTTGTTAAGGGTTGGGGAGCTATGCCTCTAGCAGCTTAGTGCACATGATAATAGGTAGTTTGTTTAGCATGCACAAAGTGACAGCGTAATCTTAGCAACCAACAAACCAAAATGACACACATGTGAGAATGCTAACAGTGAGTAGGGGAAAATGTGCATGCTACCACAAGCTATTGTTTAAGACTGTGTGCAAAGACAGCAACAGTGAAAGTATGATGAGTAGAGAAGATGTACAGTTGCAAACACAATTCCACAGAAAGTGTGAACATGTAGCTCAGTTTCATAATGAAAATGTGTTAAGGTGATTTCCCCCAGAGTTGAAATTTTCATCCAAATATTATCTTAAAAAAAAAAATTATATATATATATATAAATAAATGAAAGTGTGCCATTTAACCTTCTATACTTTTTATATATCACAGAGGGTTTGTGTGCAATTAAGTGCAAACCAAATAAATAATGAAATTAATCACCCAAGATGTCTGCATACTTCAAATAGTTAACGTATGAGTGCACATTTGTAAAATGAGATTCAAGACTGCATGCAAATTATAAACTACACTAATCAGTCTAGAACACTACACTGATCTTAAAATATATTTATTACCTGTTTTGTTTTGTTTGTTTTTTTCGTCCTGTCTCTGTAATTCTGTTGCACTGTAGAAGCTCTGTCATGAAAACAAATTCCTCGTATGTGTGAACATACCTGGCAATAAAGCTCTTTCTGATTCTGATTATGATGATTTATCAGATTTATTTTGAGCTATATTCAGTAAAAACAATATTTTTATTCTTTAGCAGTCAATTAAAAATATTCTCTAAGCTTATAAAAATTTAATTTAGTATAAAGTAGCTCTGAAATCTAAATGTTGTACGACTTCCACCAACTTATGGTTATTAATATTATATACAGCTATGAACAAGGTGCCACTTAAATTTTTTCAGTTTTTCTAAATTTATACTTTAACTTGTATTTTTGTTTTATTCTGTGAACAACTGATGTTTTCCTAATAAAAAAATTGTCCTTTAGTTGTTGTTGTTTCTTTTCTTTTGCATAACCAAATAGTTAGTGGAATAATGATTTTCAAAGTACCTGCAAAAGATCAATAAAAAAACATTTTACCAAACTGTCACAGATAGTTTTGGTTGCATCAATTAAAAAAAAAAGTAAAGCAGTTTAAACTAGTGCTTTTGACAAAGTTTAAAATGTTAAATTATAAGTCATAAGCAGAAAATGCAAATGAAAAATTGTTCTTTATTTTTCTGTCATTTTTTTTAAATGAGTAGATCTTGAGTTTCAGCAATAAGTCAGGAATCTTAGTCCAAAAAAGTTTGGTGACCACGGAGATAAACGGTCAATATGAGCATGCCTAGTTTAAATCAGAATTCACCAACAGTGAAGAGCGGTAGCAAGTTACCTTTCTTGTAGAATTGTGCATTAAATACTTTAAACTTTATGTTGACCAGATTGTTAGTTAATGACTTACTAGTCAATATTGCTTATATGGATGAGGGGATTTTTTTAATTGCGGTGTCAAATGCGATGTGGTCGAAAATTTGGGTGCACCTAACTTTTATTCTGGTGCACATTAGAAAAGATTTTGGGCACACCAGTGCAAAGAGTTAGTCTAGAGCCCCGCAAACACAAGTGAATAATTTATTATTCCGACTAAATGACATTTTTTACAACAAAAAAGCTCAAAAATGACAATTACATTTTGGAAATGTTATTAGTCCTTCATAGAATAAAACATTTAAGTAACATTTTACTAAAGCCCACATTTAATAAATGCAGTACATCCAAAGAAACTGAGAATTTCAGTATACTTTTGCACAAGAGACTTTAATAAAATAACAAAACAGGCATCAAGGGTCTAGACTAGGTTTTTTAACTAGTTTTTCAGCATAATGAAATGGAAATTGTCATTGTCCAACTTCACTTGACTTAACACTTAACATACTACAGAGCAATATTACAAAAGTAACATCCCCCCATATTTTGGCTAAATGATTGAATAGAAGCCATACCATAAAGTTCTACAAACAGTTTGTATAAGTGTACAAATGCTGCGTACTTTAAGCAGCCATTTAAAGCTGCAGTATTTTCAGGGGTGGCGCAATCCAATGAGAAACACCCCTAACAGCGGAGAAGGATGTAAACAACGAATTGCATCAACCAAACCAGCGTCCAGTTAACACCATATTATAGGTCAGTTTGATCTAACACGCTTCAATTATTACTCAACAACTCCAGCGCGTGGCGTTCTGGTGAAAACTGCGTGCTCTCAACACACATGCATATCATTACATTAGCTAAACAATACAGACAGCGACGCACGGGTTAACGTTACACAAGCCACGGTTTAAACAGCTGACAAGAGAACACGTTTAATAAGCTTGTACGTCAAGTAAGGTTACCTAATCGTACCTAGTTCTTAATTTAAACCGCGAACAAATGCAGAAGAGACTCATGCGCTGAGGCATGAGCTAGAATTCCCCTCAGAGAGAGAGAGAGAGTGGATGTGCCATAAACACTAGTAAGCTGACTTACTAGGGAGTAACATAGGGGGCGTACTTAGAGACAGGACGATTCTTGAGGCAGATTTTAAAAGTTCATCTACTTTTAAAGGAATGAATCGTCCAGACGTTATTCCAAACCTGTATGATAGTACTTTCTGTGGAAAATGAGATGTGCAGAATGACAGTCTCCATTCACTTTCATTTTGTTTGAAAAAAGACGAGCTAAAAGTGAGGCTGTCATTCCGAATAACATTTTTTGTTCAACTTAAACGCACAAAGCTATTCAAACGGCGTTGAAACAACACACGAGTGAGCATGACAGCTCTCATTTTATGCACGTACTATCCCTTTCACTTAAACGCGCCGTTTTAAAAACGCGACGCAGAGGACGCACGCCTGAAAATCGCCCTCAAAAGCTGTCTCTGTAAACAGTTCAATTGGTTTTGAGACACAGACCGAGTGTTTGCATACTACGCGGGTGCCCTTCCTGGACCCCCTTCCTGGTGAAGCCAGCTCAGCGCTATTTACCAGAAGCCCTTTGTTGCAGAAAAGGGATTATCCAGTCACTAATTCCGTGTCACACTGCAACAAAGTGGACAACAATACACCCTATGAAGCATGCTTGAGCAGCAAAATAATAAAAGGAGGCAAATGACAAGCCCCCCTCTTGTCTGTTTCTAGTTGTCAACTCTGGTGAAGGTAATTCGTGCGCAAGTTACTTCTTGCTTCAGTGAAACATGGGAGAAACAACACGTAGTCCTCGTTAGGGTGCGATTAACAACTTGCCCGTAGCAGATAGTTTAGATCCGTTAAACTGTATCAAACATTACATAAGCCATTTAAAACAACGATTCTTCTTACCGTGTCTGATCTTATGTTTTCAGGTCGCCCTATGAACAACTGCAAGGTCCGATGCAACAGTAGAGAAATGACTGCATGCTTATCCACGATTGAGTCATGCAATGCTGACCTCACTCCAGTGATATTCAAGTCAAGAGGTAGATCCTTGTGCAAACGAAACCAGCGACAAATGGAAATGGAGGGCTTCTAAGACAAAATGGCGTTTTTTCAAAACAATTGCACGCGATTTTCACTGCTGCTGCACGCACATGCGAATCGAAAACGCTCAAAACAGCCTAGTTGACTCGTACGTGGAGTATGAAACAACACATTCTCTTTCAGCTGAAAGTCTTGTGATCCCCTACTGTCCTGTAGGCCACACCCACTTCCGCTACCATATATGGCTCCATGCGGGGTGCTGTAAGTTACAGCAAAAGCACGGGCCATGCGGGAAATTCCGTCACTGGAAAACGTTCTCGTACCAAACATCTCCATCCGTGCCTGAATCGAGCCAATGAGTTATGATTGGTTAACTTATGTAGGCAATAAGCAAATCATACGTGCTAGAGTCGAAACTACCACAGAACCATCATGTGGGACATTTTCATTATAAGAAAAGGTATGGTTGTTTGGATTGGGGAGTCTTGGGAGTTTTGTAACACGAGGTGTGTTGCAATACTAACAGTTTAACCAACAGAAAACGAGCTGATATCATTAGGACGATGACAGTAGCAAAAAATATCAAAGATGAATGTGATGTATGCAACCTCCTATCTATGTTATGTTAAAACATAATATTTGTGCAAGCAGGGAGGGTTATACACATTATAACATTGTTCACTGAACTTATATGAGTGTATCCCATACAAGTACAGTGAATAATGTATATAATGTTATAAAGTTATACATGTATTAAATGTAAATTGTCTCATTTTGTACAAAGTTTAATTCATTAAAAAGGTATGGTTGTTTGGATTGGGGAGTCTTGGGAGTTTTGTTACACGAGGTGTGTTGCAATACTAACAGTTTAACCAATAGACAATGAGCTGAAATCATCCTGACGGTGACAGTAGCAATAAAGTACAATGGGGAGGGAGGGGCATTTTTGCATTTTCCCCCACATTTTGTATTCAATTAAGAAGTTTAAATACATCATTTTGGTGACATTTTATGAAATGTTTCGTGCTGGATTAGCTTGTCTTCTGAAATCATGTGCATGCTTTTCGCAGTAACAAAAATGATGACTGTTTTGTCAAGTTACTTACTAAGATCATGTGCACATTTTGTCAGTCCAAACACACTACATGTTATTTATTTCATTTTTATGGGGAATTACCCTAGAGGTAGACATACGGCGAAATTCAATAATGCAATATGTTGTGACAATCAATATGCACAATACTGATAACAATTATTTTAACTTTTGGAGTGCTTTTTAAATATATTCAGGTTGTATTAGTGGAAGTTCATCACAGCACCACATGCTTGAATATTTAATAGGTGATTTATATTCAAACAGACATTATTGTTTAAGGCAGCAAGGTGGCACAGTGGGTAGCGCTTTCACCTCACAGCAAGAAGGTTGCTGGTTCGAGCCTCGGCTGGGTCGGTTGGCATTTCTGTGTGGAGTTTGCATGTTCTCCCCGTGTTTGTGTGGGTTTCCTCCGGGTGCTCCGGTTTCCCCCACAAGTCCAAAGACATGCACTATAGGTGAATTGGGTGAGCTAAATTGTCCATAGTGTATGTGTGTATGCAACCCCAGATCAATAAAGGGACTTAGCCAAAAATGAATGAATAAATGAATTATTTAACATCATTAACATTTTCATATTATTATGGCATGCAAAATTCTTAAACTTTTTGTTTGTTAACACATTATATTCATTCATTCATTCATTCATTTTCTTTTCGACTTGGTCCCTTTATTAATCAGGGGTTGCCACAGCAGAATGAACCGCCAACTTATCCAGCATATGATTTACACAGCGGATGCCCTTCTAGTTGCAACCCAACACTGGGAAACACCCAAATACCCATTGCATTCACACACATACACTACGGCCAGTTTAGCTTATTCAATTCACCTGTAGCGCATGTCTTTGGACTTGTCGGGGAAACCGGAGCACTCGGAGAAAACCCACATGAACATGTGGAGATCATGCAGACTTCACACAGAAATGCCAACTGACCCAGCCAGGGCTCGAACCAGCGACCTTCTTGCTGTGAGGCAATCGTGCTAGCCACTGTGCCACCGTGATGCCCCACACATGTTTTATGTTTATAGTAATTTTGTATTTATTTATTTATTACACTTTTCGTGTGTTTGGCTGTAAAAGCGCACCTAAAGGTGTTTCTCTAAACAGGAGCAGGTCAAAATTTATTTTCTTTTAATTAATTGTGTCTAAAAACGAATCATTAGACCTGTCCAGTTTCATCCTAGACCACCTTCTGAAGTTGTCCGAGAGATCAGATTTATGTATGATCAGAATGAAATGAATGACCAGTGTAAACAACCTTAAAAACACAAGCGTGACGGGATTAGCACCTTTTGCTGTGAAGTGACAGCTGACGGCTGAGGACTCCGCTTGGTGGTAAAGCCTTTATCGAACAGTTTTTGTTTTTTTTTTGATGGCAAAAATAGGGAATGAGAGGTCACGGGACAAATTAATAATGCCCAATATACCGGACATCCCGACTAATTCGGCCAGTTAGTCTAGAACCTCATGGTAGCGACTATGTTTGAACTTATGTTTAATATTTTGTGACAATGACGCTGCTGCCTGCTTTCTCTTCCAACTCTCTTTCTCATTTCGACCCATATCGTTACTCAGTATGGATGAGAATGTCACATTAAAGATTCAAACATTACCGCTCGGTGGGTTATGTCACATGACTCGCGTCACATTATTGTGGCTTTGAAGCTCCATGGGATTCTAATTACTGGCCTTAGTTATTTAAAATTACACTTTATTAATATTTAAAATAATTTTTTAATTGTTTATTGCATAAAATAATTAAAAGGACAAATTCTGTACCTTTTGCACCCATGTTTGTGCTAGCAGGGAGGGTTGTACATTATAACATTATTCACTGTACTTACAGTATATGGGATACAAAGATTGTCTCATTTTGTACAAAGAGGTGTTTGCCCGGGAGGACCCCTTTCACAGGGGGTTTCCAGGGTTAGTAACATCCTTAATCCAGCTCCAGTTTTTTTAAGCCTCATTGACACCTGATATTAAGATGCATTTTGGTAAAACTAGCGGATGAGGAGACACATTCCTGTTCACACTTGAAGTTTTAATGTCTTTCTTTTGTCCACTTTCTGAATATTGATGGAATACATGGATTTCTTTTATTCTTTTTGACTAATATTGCAAATAAGAGCTGACACAATTTGCATATGAACATTAAAGGAGAGAGGTTTGTGTCAGAATCAGTAAGGGACCTGCTTTTGTTTGGTTTTTTCGCCTTCAAACTTAGCTTATGATTTAAATGTTTAAATCCCATCTGGCTTCAGTATGCACGCTTCAGTAACCCATCCCGTGAGGTTGAATTAGGTCAGTAGGCAAAGAGTACTTGGTCTTTGGGGCTGTTTAAACACAGTCCACCACATGAGGAGGTTTAAACCTATGAAAGCAATCTGGAAGTGGTTGAAAGTGGACAGACTCAAAATATTTCAGACCCCATTAAAACATGTTTTTAGATTTGTCCACTTATTATCAGATTATTAAAAGCATCTTAAAGGAATAGTTGACCGATTATTCACTCATCCTCCTTGTTTTTTTCTTCTGTTAAACACAAAGGAATATACACTGAAGAATGTTGGAAAGAAGCAGCAGTCATTGACTTGCATATTATTTTTTTGTCCCTTCTATGGATGCCAGTGGCTGCTGGCTTCAAACGTTCTTCAGAAAACCTTTTTGTGTTAAACAGAAGAAATAAATAGAATTTAAAAACCACTTGAGTATGAGTAATGGTGAAGACATTTTAATTTTGGGGTGAACTATCCCACTATCACTACGTTTAAACAAGGGCCATACAAAATTGTCCCCTTTTTTCTTTTAGCTATTGAAACAAATGGGAAAACAACATATTATATCTGTCTTTGTCGAACTTTACCCAAGTAATGACTCATACTGTTTTCATTTTAACATGTACATTGATTGGTTCGATTTGTTTACAATTTTATTCCCACTTTATTAAAAAAGATAATAATTTTTTAAATATTATTAAATATTTTAAATGAAACTGGATTTGTAGTTTTTTTCTAAATGTTTATATTAATAACTTGTTATAAATATTAATAACACATTTCTGAATATTTAAAATTTACATTTTATTACTGTTACCCCCAGATCACAGTTAGGATAGAATTTAACAGCACTCTTTGCACTTTGCACTAATTTACACCATTTATGGACAAACTGTTGGTTTCTAATAATGTTGTAGTACTTTAAGATCTTGTTTAACTAACTAAAAGGCTCGATATTAGATTTCCACAGCAGTCTACATCAGAACTTCAGGAATATATTTAAATCTGAATTAATTTTTAAGGTCAGCATAACCGGAAGTTGACTTTTATTTCAGTATGATGACATGATTCCAACTGAAATGGAATATTAAGTAGGGAGCAGGGTTTATCACTGTGCTTCTCCACTAAACTAACAGGTTGGAGGGGTGTGGCTAAGTATATTACGCCCTAACTGTCAAACTGACATCATCAAGAGATGGACTGCCATTCCAGAGCGAAAGCAAATCTTTCATTTTAATTAAAGATTACCGAAACAATGTTTTGTTTTATTTTGGTAGTGAATCAACTTGCACAGATTAATTGTTCACCTTAAAACAACCTATTTGCAATAGCAAAAAAAAGATTATAAATATTGATTTGAAGTCATTACTGTGATTGGATGTAAAACTTTAAGCTTTATATGCAACACATAACTTGTTTTAAATATGATATCTTTAGTTGCTGTTGTGCTGGGTCAAAGATGAACAGGAACTGTGGCGAAGTCGTAATCTATGACTGGACTTGCATGATATTTAGCATTTTATTTTACAGTAGGGCTGCACGATATTGGACAAAAACTGATATTGCGATATTTAGTTTGTCTGTGATATATAGTGCTATGAATATAATTTCACAAGATCTCATATAACTCTTTGAAATAAATTCAAATTTTTACATTGATTGGGATTATTTTGTAGGGGAGTATCTGCACAAAGTACAATAAACAAATACAATTGTACAAAACGTTTATGGTTTTCTGTGGAATCTAACAGTGTTGAGGTACAGAAATGTAATAATAATAGATCAAATAACACCCTATAGTGTAGAGTCTTCATTGTATAAATAATTAAATACAATTAACTTTGGTTTATGTACATTTATAACCTCTTGGTTTAAGTTAGCTTAAATCGTACACCGTCACAGTTCCTAAAAACACATTCAAATGAAAATCTTTCACCCTATTTTAGGGTTAAACTTTGTGATGACTCCACAAATCACTAGTCCTGAACTGTGATGCTGATCAACTGTAATCCCAACTTGACTGCAAATCCTGTGATGTGATGTGATTAATGCAGATAGACACATTGGGATATATTGTGCAGCCCCCAGTATAACACAATTGTAGTTGATATTTGGAGATCAAAATCTTTCATCAAAGCTGTCCTGAAATAATCGAACATCACACATTCATGTCTTGGTATAATTTTGAAAAGCTTTTTTGATCCACTACAAATGTTGACTACCATAATATATTAATAACCATAGCAATAATACAATATATCTCATAACATTATGCAATTGTAGTTGTACTGGAAATGACTTTTCATAATGTCATCAAGCCATTTCTCAGGCAGAAATTACAGATTTGGCGAATTTGAGGCGTGCCAATCTGGTCTTGGTCTGACACTAGTTTTTAAGCCTGACATGATGTAGGGGAGAGCGGGGCACAAAGTAACACTTTTTGGTTTTGGTCAAATAATGAACGAAGTAATGGGGTTAGACAAACCATATTTTTACCAACAACACACAAGCCTCTCCTACAAATGAGCACTGAAATTATGATCGCGGGACCTATGGTTTCAGTGAAGTGCCAGGAGTAAAAATGTTACTATTTACCCCACCTGCGGGGCAAGTGGTAACAGACAGGGGGTTAGTTGTAACACATGCTTATAAAGGCAGATTTCACACAATTAATTTAAATTCAGGTTTTTTTTTTTTAAATAGTAGCTATATTTCCTCAGTAATTTCTTTTTTATTCTACATAGACCAGTATGTTTATTTATTTTTTGTTTATTAGATAAACACATTTGAATCAATTTGCATTATTATCCATTTATCCATTATTATACAATGAGTTTATTTGCATTATTAGCAATCAAATATTTTTTTGTATTAAAACAATATTTTCTATTAAAAATATATTTAAAAAGTTCTCATCATTACACTCAAAATTCCAAAAAATATTTTGTTAGTTTAGTTGGTGTCCAACAGTGTGTGGCTTAATTGTAACACCCTGTTACAACTAACCCCGCTGTGTCATGTTTTACTCAAAACTGGCTAGCAGTCTCTGTGTGTTTTATACAACTTTCAAAATTGTTTCATCTTTTAGCCTAGAAGATGGTGATCGCAACAATATAAGATTTTACACTCATTCTTTCACCGATTATAATTTTTTTTTATAAAAAAAAGAAAATTGACTGTAGTAAAAATACTTATGCTGCAAAAATGGTTTTTCCTGTGTTTCGCATCCAAATTTCGCAGAAAATGTTCAATAATTGGCAGGAAGAAGTCTGCCGACACTGTGGTGAAAACCTCGGTAGCATGCCATGGTTGACCCTGAGCAAATACCTTAAAACTCTGTTACATATAACCCCGCGTTACTTTGTGCCCCGTGCTCCCCTAGCACTAATAATGGCCTGTTTCCACTGAGTTACATACAAATATGGGGTCAAGTTTTCACAAGAAAGATACTAAAAGGATAGTTCACTTCCAAAAAAACCTAAATGTTCATTTGTTTTAGTGAACCACCATTTCACACACCCCTACTGAATGACACACAGACAACAGTTCCAGTTCTCAGTGATACAATTGTGATCAATGTAAAAAAAAAAAAAGGGAACATGACTGAGCTGGAGTCAGCGGATTGTCAAGGCATCAGTAGCAAAACAGGCTGCCTTTTCAACAGCGTTCATTAAACTCATGTACTCAACAACACCAATAACTCCTAGCATTTCTGTGTGCGTGCAGAGCTCCAGCAGCACAGACATGATCAAGCATGTGCTGCCGTGAGTAAGGAGACACCCATAGGCCTCATCGTGTCAGTTTGTAGACTCTCTCTTACTCTATGCTGTGCCTTAAAATAAAGTGCAAAGCCACCAGACATTCACCGGGTATGGCATGTGCTGAGTGCACCAGCCTCAATGAACTGAGTCTGATGCATCACATATTGCTATTAGGGTGTGTAAACTATAACTCCCACACATTACTGGAAGTAGATGCATGTTAGCACTGCATTGTTAAGCACAGAATGCATGTAGTAGCTGCAACACATGCATGCTTGTTACTCGTATTGTAAGTACAGCATAAATGATAATAATCAGAAAACGGCTACACTCAGTATGCCTTGTAAGGGCTTGGGGGGGGGGAGGCTGACATAAGTTTATATGACACAGTTGTTGCAACACCGCCAAATGTTGCACAACAGTAACACGATCCATCATAACGCAGGTACACAACTGACACGGACGCACTCACAATGACACCGCCGCCACTGATTTAAAGGAAACGCGTGCATTTGATTACAATATTAATAGACATTTTGTTGCAACGCGTTCTACTGATGGAGACTTCTGCTTCTGCACACTTGCATCTCTTGCAGCGCTCATGCATTTATTCGTTTACGCGAAACTACAACTCGCAACGCCGTAAAAAGCGCATCTAATTGTTTCTGTCAAAAGTGCGGAACCACCCAATCGAAATGATCCTCCTCCTGAACGAGGGCTTCTTTCGACGTCCTGCAGAAACTCACCACCAGTTTATGTTTTACACGTGGAAATACATCCAGGCTGAGTCTAGTTCGGACTTATGCGCATTACATTACCTTTAAAACGTCTGCGAGGCGGCTCCGGCGATCCGCATCTTTTTCGTGTTGCTTTCAAGAAGAGAAAAAAAGGGGGAAAAAACTTTAAGCCTTTGCTCGTCGTAGCGTCACTTCCTCGTTGGAAACAAGAGCGCCACCCGCTGTAAATTGCACACTGATGTCATTTTTCTCCTGCATCTTCAGTACTGGAGACTCTTTGGTGAACCTTGTGGGAGATTTACGATCAGATATGAATATTAATGAAGTTTAATTTAGTTCATGTAAATTGCCCAATATCATATATGGCTTATAATAACAGGCCTGTAGCCAGGGCAGGGGGGGAGGTTCGAGTGGTTCCCACCCCGCTACTGACAAAGTCCAATATTTGGCCCGTCTAGTATTAAAAAAACTTCTGATTTATTATTATCATTCAGATCGTGAAATATGT
>CAIGQZ010034880.1:2857001-2880092 GCA_903798205.1 Danio tinwini
AAGTGCAAGTCCGTAGACAATTGGAAAAAAAAATTGCTTAAGGGGACGAACTCAACTTACTCAACATTGTTAACTAAAACCTGAAAACAGGTTATGTATTATGGCATAGGGCTGGACGATTTTGCCTAAAATCAAAATCTCGATTGAACATTTAATTGAACATTTTAACTCTATTATGATTAATAAACAATTATTGATTTTTTTGATGCAGAAGATTACTTAGTGTTTTTTTATTATAATTGCTGTGCGTTTTCTGTTTGTTTATCTTGCAGTAATGTCCATTTGTAAATAAAGTTTGTACTGCAGCAATTCTGTGTCTGTATTTATTTTTTTACATAAGCTTTACATTTTATAAAGCTACTCTGATATGGTCTTTCATTTTTATTGAATTTCTGCAGCAAAAGAAACAAAATGCATGCATTTGCTGAACCAAACAGAACAAAAATGTACAGAGGCTTCAAATATAAGGGCAGACCTGACGTGTATTGTGTATTGTGTTGGGTTATTATTGTATTTTAAACATTAGTTTAGTTTACAATGTGTGATTTTGAGCATGAAATTAACCGTTTTGCCAATTGTGTGTTAGAGGTCTGTTAGTGGGTTAAGAGTTTAGAAAACTTGTTAAATGTATTGAAAAAAACTGTCATAGTGATTGTAAAAAAAAAAAAAAAAACTGTAAACAACATGCCTATTATTGGCAAGTTATGAATTTCAAATGTGAAAGAGTTCTATTTCTGCAATAAGCGGTGAACAAAACTAAATACTATAATCAGCACTCACCAGTTTATTTTTGGTTCATAGTTTTATCATAATAAATGTTATTATTTTATTTATTCAAATTATTAAAAACACCCCCCTCAAGTTCAACGGTTGAATACAGGCATTTAGAAAAACTAAGCGGCACTTATCTGTAATCTAATAATTATCTCATTATCCATCATTCATTCATTCTTCTCAATGTTCCAAATGAACCAAAAAAAAAACTCTTTTCTGTATAAAATGATTAAATCTCCCCTGCAGTGGAAGCTGAAGTCATTATTCTCCATTATTCTGCTTACCTAACGCTGTACACAGATTGAACAGCAGCAGAGAGTAGAAGAACACATTGCTCTTGCTGACCAGATGCAGGGACATCCAGGCTTGAGAGGACAGTCCTGATGAATTGTCAAAAGTCAGTTGTGCTTTATAATGAACATTTATTTTAGATGATAAAAATGGCAGTATATGTTTTTTTATATGACAGAACAACTGATATACCTCTTGTTGAAGAGACTGGCATAAATCTGAACAGTACAAGCCCACTGAGGTTTAGTAAAACTATTACCACAAAAGCGATCCGTGCCTGTGGAAATACAAACATGGCTATTAGATGCACGTGATGCTTATCTGTTTATCATATGCATGTGAACTGTTGAAAGCAGTTGTTTTGAGTTAGAATGCCAAATATTCTCCTCCTATTCAAAGTTTACATTGAAAGGTGCATACAACATATTTGCCCACCGACAGCTGTAGTTGCTGCATATTCAAATACCATTTTCTAGAAAAAAAAAAGAAAGAAAAAAAACCTGGGGGAAAATAAATGCAAAACATGGTTCATGTAGGACACTATTAACAAGGCTACATGTATGAAACCATTTAGGAAAAAAGTGGGCACAAATAGGGTTCAGAATATGATTTTATTTTCGCACTGTAAACATAATCAACATAATCACACTATTATGTCTGTCTTTTCTTTTTCATTCATTTAAAACACGTTTCAACACATCTGAATCATTTTTATTCTTTGTTTTTATTTCTTATACTTTATTCTTGTTTATGTAAAGTACTTTAAATTACCATTGTGTATGAAATGTGCTATATAAATAAACTAGCCTTGCCTTATTTTCAGCTATTCTTTTTTTATTTATTATAAAACATGTTATTTTTGTACTTTTGACCGAGACCCATTCTCTAAAATTGCTGTGCTGCTTTAATTTTTTTTTAAAATTAATAATAAAAAAAATTTACTCAATGGGTCACGTGTGTTTATTAGTGGCGGACAGTTATCGGCGTTAAATGCTGCGTTACCGTGAGACTCTTATCGCACGATAAAAAAAATTATCGCGCGATAAAAAAAAATGAACGCCGTTAATCTATTCTCAAATTTGGGTTGGGAGCTGGGTCTATTCTATGCAAGCTATGATGACTTTCACCTTGATATTTTAGCGCTGATGTATACCTGGCCGGTGAGCCGTCTGACAAAAAAAAGTGCCTTTCTGAATCAAATCCGCAGGATGCCTGACTTTAACTGCAGTTCGGCAGTTTCACTTTAACTTATGAACATTTCATTCATGCCCTCATGACAAACTGGGGTATTAGACACACATAAGGAGTAAGAACTGGTAAAAGTGTTAAGGAATTTAATAATGCACACCAAAAGGATAGAAAAAAAAACTTCTGCAATTCACAATGTGTGTGTTTGTGTGTGTGTGTGGATCTTGTCAGCAAATATGGCGAAAAGTCCTACATGACGGTAATAGTTTGATTGCGGTGTTTACTTCAATAATGCAACTAATATATGCATACTCCACATGTCTTAATTCCATTTCTGTTTAGTTCAGTTATGACTTTAGTCGGATTAAGGTCATCACAATTCGCTGTTTCGAGCTTATGTAGGCCTACAGTTCAAAATTCATGTTTAACTGAATAAACAGTTAGTAAACATAAGTACATCTTATTGAACATCATTTATGTTCATCACCGATTATCATAGTAGAACAGTTTCTCAAGCAGTTTGTGATGCATTTTGGAAACAGGAAATGAGCCCCTGGTCTAATGCGCCACCTGGCTTGAGAAACCCGTTCTCAAAGACTTCTTATTTGGGTAACACACATATTCTGAATGCCTTCGGCAGAATTCAAATGAGCCATTTTAATCTGGATTAATCTAGATTAATTCAGAGATTAATTTAGATTAAAAAAATAATCTATGCCCACCTATAGTGTTTATATTGTAGTTAAACTTGGGTTGAAACCACCAAGCATTTTTAAAAGTGCACACTTACAATCTTAACCCTTTAAAGGGATAGTTCACCCATAAATGAAAATGTACTCTTTATTCAGTCACCCTCAATTGGTTCCACACCTTTATGAGTTTTTTTTTTCTGTTGAACACAAAAGAAGATATTTTGAAGAATGTTGGAAACCTGTAACCATTAACATCCATAGTGGGAAAACAAATACTATGGAAGTCAATAATTACCGGTTTCAAGTTTTCAGAATCTGTGTTCAACAGAAGAAAAAAAAACTCAAAACATTTTTTGGACAAGTGAAATGGTGAGTAAATAATGACAGAATGTACATTTTTTAGTGAACTATTCTTTTGACTGGCATTGTATGCACCTGGTTGACCATTTTTTTCCCATTGGTTACTCCAAATTTGCTTAAAGTGGTGTCAGGAACACAATTTACCCAGAGAAATTGGTCAAAAAAATACAAAAAAAAAATTAAGTTAAAGAATTAAACTGGGAAAATCCATAAAAAAAAAGTATGAATTGTGACACTATGGCCATATAAGTGACTTGTGAAATTAAATATTTGCTCTGTGTGATTAGTTTAATAATCCTACCAGTATGTAGTGGTCTGTGAGGAGGATGAATGACTGCACAAAGCCGAAGCTGGGAGTGAGCTCTTCCTCCAGTGTGAACTGCTGCTTGCGCACTTTTGAACGGCCTGCAGAGTCCTGGAGCAGACACAGAAGAGCAGTTCCTTCAAAACACTTTCAGAAACAGCACAATTAAAACATTCATTTTTAAAGATCAAAATACAATTTCAACCTTTATTTTCTCTTAAAAAAAAAAAAAAAAAGTATGACACCTAAAAAATAAAAATAAATAAAAAAACAATTAAAACAATAGTGAAATGCTGGAAAAAAAAACAATAGTGTTAAAACAATAGTGAATGCTGGAAAAATGTGGAAATGTATTGGCTGATCATTTCCACATATTTTGGGAATGTAACATTATACACACTTATTGGTAAGATTTGAATTAAAATGCAGAAATTTGATAGAATCTGGAATGTAATTTTAAAAACTATGTATCTGGAAATTTACTCTTTAAAATACAAAAAAATGGTGCATGTATTCTTAATACACTACTAACAACTAGAAAAAAGGCCATTACAGAGCAATGGCTCAAAGAAGATCCTCCATATGTAGGTGAATGGCATGATATTGAGAGGTGCATGATATAGAAGTACTGACACTTTCCTTAAGACAACAAGCCTATAAAATTTCTGCATACTGGGATAAATGGCTGAGAAGAAATGTAATGTTTTAATTGTATTGTGGGGCTTTTATTTATATATATATATATATATATGAAGCCTGTTAATCTTTGATATGTAACCCCTAACAAAATTCTATATAGCAACATTTTATCAACGATAAATAAGATTGTATTCGATGACCTTTGGCACTTGTACTGTATGTCTTTTTTGTTTCTAAGTTCTTTTGAAAATGTTTTTTATTATTATTTACATTATTTTATTTGTTCTGAACTATATATAATAGGGGCTATTTTATAGAGTAAGTGGAAAGAATCTTTAAACTCTGAGATTTAATGTTAAAATAGATGTACAATATATTGCTTTACCAGTTTAATCTTGACCCTGCTGTTCTAGTTCAAATATTACTTAATGTAATGTAAGCTTTTTGGCTTTATAAGTTACAAAATTTAATTTTGTAATGTTCAAGAAGTCAGATGAACAAGTTTTTCTAATTTGTAATTATGCAATTCACTATGTTATTCATATATTATAACTAAACTGCCACTTACAGTATGTCTCTAAAGCACATCTCTTGTATTATCAATCCTAGGTAAAGCATACTTTTAGCATACAGATCAACTGAACTGTTAATTTTAAATCGCAAAAGCAAATACATTCTGTTATCGATTTTTAAAGCATAGTTGAACTTAATAATGCAAAGTAATCAACAAAGCAGATAGGCTATATTCACACAGCGAGGTTTAGTGCTTAAATCAGATTTTTTCTCAGATCTGATTGTTTTGCATAGCTGTTCACACTGCTGTTATAAATGTGGCCAATATCAGATTTGCAGTGTAAACAGATCATGGTCCTAAACTGACCCGCATGTGCAAAAGTACAACTACGAAGAGCACAATATGTCTAATATTGCACACAATGTGTATACTGTATGAAGTAAACATGTTGTCAGATTATGTTTAATATGATTACTGCCCTTTTCACAGATAACCATGGTGTATTTCATCAACTGTAAAGGATTGTTCTGCTACTACTAATGTGTATTTCGCCATTTGAAACCTAAAATAAGTCTCTTGTGATTGAAAACACTGATCATTTGTGATTTATGCAACTGCAATGCGCATATGTCTGACCACCACTGATGTAGTGAACTCAAGGATTAATAAGCAGCCGCAGACTGAACTGTGAAGGTGGAGTTGGTTTATCTCAGTTCGCGGAGTTATTCCATTTTACCTTGTTATAAACAGCAGGCATGTGCATTTAGGTGCTGGAGCACCTGCCCTTTTTTTTTTATCTCAGAGAGAAAATTCATCCATAAGATGAAAGTGCCCCCTTCCTTTGCGTACGGATCCCCTATCCGCAACACTTTTCAGCATTGCGATCAACCTGTGCCCGAATCGTTAACAAGCGCCAGTTTTGCCTTCATTTTTTTTTTAAATGAACAACCAACTTTTTTGTTGTAAAGTATTTGCCCTGTGTGCTATTCTACTATGCTGCTGAGGAGTAGATGATATTTGCAGCACAGAATGATGACGCATGCCGCTCGAAGATGATGTAAAATTTACATGAAATCCGACATAACCGTTTACACTGCGGTCGCATTGCAAAACATCAGATCTGCGTCTGATTTAATACTGCATATGAAAGTGGCACAAATCTGAATTGAAAAGATCAGAATAAATGCGGTTTGGGCTGTTTGGGTGCTCAAGCACCTTCCACCTTCCGCAAATGCCTGCTGTTTATCACAAAGTAAAATAAAAATTACTCTGCAAACAGAGATAAACCAACTCAGACTTTACAGTTTAGTCTGTGGCTGCTCATTAATCCTTGATGAGTTCACTACAGTGGTGGTCAAAGACGTGCACGCGGTTGTCACAAATAATCAGTGTTTTCTATCACAAGTGACTTATTTTAGGTTTCAATTGGGGAAGTACACATTAGTAGTAGCAGAACAATCCTTTAAAGTTTATGAAATACACCATGGTTGTCTGTGAAAAGGGTAATAATCATATTAAGCATAATCCGACAACGTGCTTCGTACAGTATACGCATTGTGTGCAATACATTTTTGCGGACGGTAACTATACTTTTGCGCATGCAGGTCAGTTTAGGACCATGATCTGTTCACATTGTAAATCTGATCAGATTTGAACACTAAGCCTTGCAGTGTGAACGTAGCCAGAGTTACACGTGGGCCAAAAAATCAGATTGGGGTCACATTTGCCTGCAGTGTGAACGTAGCCATAGACTCCACGTTGCAATTTGTACAAATGCCTACCATCCAATCATATTAAGTGTTGTGTGATTGTTCATATTATTAGCTACCTCCACTTTGACTGTGATAGTGTGCAGTCCTGTAGAGTAGTGCATTGGATCCCAGAGCAGCACATATAGAGGACCTCCAGCGCTGACCGCTTTCCCCAGTGTAACTCCATCCACGCTCACGTACACAGCTGTGATGGGGGATTCAGAGAAAGCAAGGACCCTGCAGAATCCCAAACAGGGCACAATAAGTGCGCAGTCAAAGCATGAAAGAACACACACAACATATGCGTGCAGGAAAAAAAACAAGAGCACAAGGTTTGGATGGGACATGGTAATGCTAGCCAATGTTTTAGCACTTGGAGGTTTAAGAGGACACACACAGAGACACCTGATGTGAGTGGAACTGCGGATTCGACCCAGAGGCTCCACTCCTGGTTGCAGGTACTGCGCGTCTTTGGGGTTGGTGATCAGCATGGCGGGCCAGTCCTCAAATGTTAAGTCGGAGAAGCTAAACAGGTCATGGTCGAAAGCCAAAATCCTGTACCTGAACCAAGGGAGAATTGCTTTTACAACACAATGTTTTTCTTGTACAGTATATCAGTGGTTGTACTTTCTTGTCTTTCTTTTTTTTCATTCTTCTATAACCTGTTAAAACATTTTAATATGTTTTAATATAAGTTTCTTATACTTGTCTTTTTATTCTTGCTTATGTAAAGCACTTGAATTGCCACTGTGTATGAAATGTGCTATATAAATAAACATGCCTTGCCTTACTTGCTAGAGAAAGAGAGTTGAGTCTATTGCCATATCAGCTTCTATGCCATTTCAAGGCTAATTTATAAATATTATTTTATAAAAAAAAAATAAAATAAAAAATAAAAGTTCTATAAAAAAAGTTTTTAACAATAAAAAGACATCAGGGAAAAATAATACATAAAATAAGAAAAAAAAATTCTAAAGCAGTTTTTTAAAGGATTTTAAAAAAATAGGCTTTACGACTCCCCTACAGTTAAAACGTTGAAATTGACTAAATGGAATAAAAATGGATCAATCTTGAAATTTCGCAGGAGCATTTTTAGCTTAGCATAAATCATATAATCAGATTAGACCATTAGCATCTTGCTCAAAAATGACCAAAGGTTTGATAATTTTCCCATTTAAAGCTTGACTCTTCTTCATCTTCTACTACTACTATTTATTCTATGACTACTACTACTACTACTACAACTACTACTACTCTTACTACTACTACTACTACTACTACTACTATTTATTCTATGACTACTACTACTACTACTACTACTACTACTACTACTACTACTACTACGACTACTACTACTACTACGACTACTACTACTACTACGACTACTACGACCAAAAAATAAAAAAAGTTGCTCTTCCTTCAAAGTCTCTCCAGATTAAAATTAAGAGCATTGCAAAAGTATATGTTTGACAATTAGCTTGCTATTACAATATTGACTTTGGATCTAGGAGCAACTTCTCCTTTGAGTAGCTGTTCATGAGTTAATCTAGTCTGAAATCTTGTATAAGGGGCTGATCACACAGAAAGTACTTCTTGCGTTGGGAGGTGCCTTTTTTGAATGATTTACTAACGGCAGCGAGCCTTTTGTACGATGCGCCTCGTGTTTTTGTCCTTGCGCGTCGTGCGCTTGCAGTTAAAAAAAAAGTCAACTCAAAGTGGAAAAAGCGCATTACGTCAGTCGCGTCTGTATCATTCTCCAATCAGGTTTCCGTTGATGTGCCTGCAGTGTTTGAATTTCACAATATTATTAAATATTCAAATTATATTAATATCAACAGCAACACTCTTGCACATTACGCAGCTGAATCAGTTGTTGCCAAGCGACATAAAAAGTGCACCGCGCTTCTTTCTTTCTTGTCAACAAAAAAGGCAGTGTGGTGTGCCTTGCGTTTTTGGAACATAAAAGCATGTTCGGTGTGATCGGCCCCTAAATCATCATGTCTTGAGTTAAAAAAAAAGTTTGGTTTTCTTTATACTAAGAGCTGGATTTCCAAAAGTTTATTATTTGAGCACTGATCCCATTCTGCTAGTGGGATTTTGCTTCAAGACTTTGTACGCTTGTGTTTTTAAAAAGGACTCTTGTGCTTGGTAACACTGCTATATTTGACTGTGAACCTTGTGTTTTATATTGCGCAGGTACATTTTGGGCAATAGTTAAAAAGACATTGTATGGGTCAAAATGATTAATTTTTCTTATATGCCAAAAATTATTCGAATACCAAACAAAGATCATGTTCCACAATTTCTTTTTAATTTCCATCAATAAATATAATCAAAACTCCCTTTTTGATTAGTAAAAATGTTAAGCAAATATAAATGTGATTTTCTCAATATTTGGACTTTATAAACCCTCAATATCCAGATATTCAAATAGTTGCATCTCAGCTAAATACAGGGAGTGCAGAATTATTAGGCAAATGAGTATTTTGACCACATCATCTTCTTTATGCATGTTGTCTTACTCCAAGCTGTATAGGCTCGAAAGCCTACTACCAATTAAGCACATTAGCTGATGTGCATCTCTGTAATGAGAAGGGTGTGGTCTAATGACATCAACACCCTATATCAGGTGTACATAATTATTAGGCAACTTCCCTTTCCTTTGGCAAAATGGGTCAAAAGAAGGACTTTACAGGCTCCGAAAAGTCAAAAATAGTGAGATTTCTTGCAGAGGGATGCAGCACTCTTAAAATTGCCAAGCTTCTGAAGCGTGATCATCGAACAATCAAGCGTTTCATTCCAAATAGTCAACAGGGTCGCAAGAAGCGTGTGGAAAAACCAAGGCGCAAAATAACTGCCCATGAACTGAGAAAAGTCAAGCGTTCAGCTGCCAAGATGCCACTTGCCACCAGTTTTGCCATATTTCAGAGCTGCAACATCACTGGAGTGCCCAAAAGCACAAGGTGTGCAATACTCAGAGACATGGCCAAGGTAAGAAAGGCTGAAAAACGACCACCACTGAACAAGACACACAAGCTGAAACGTCAAGACTGGGCCAAGAAATATCTCAAGACTGATTTTTCTAAGGTTTTATGGACTGATGAAATGAGAGTGAGTCTTGATGGGCCAGATGGATGGGCCTGTGACTGGATCGGTAAAGGGCAGAGAGCTCCAGTCCCAAGCTGGAGGTGGAGTACTGGTTTGGTCTAGTATCATCAAAGATGAGCTTGTGGGGCCTTTTCGGGTTGAGGATGGAGTCAAGCTCATCTCCCAGTCCTACTGCCAGTTTCTGGAAGACACCTTCTTCAAGCAGTGGTACAGGAAGAAGTCTGCATCCTTCAAGAAAAACATGATTTTCATGCAGGACAATGCTCCATCACAAGTACTCCACAGCGTGGCTGGCAAGAAAGGGTCTAAAAGAAGAAAAACTAATGACATGGCCTCCTTGTTCACCTGATCTGAACCCCATAGAGAACCTGTGGTCCATCATTAAATGTGAGATTTACAAGGAGGGAAAACAGTACACCTCTCTGAACAGTGTCTGGGAGGCTGTGGTTGCTGCTGCACGCAATGTTGATGGTGAACAGATCAAAACACTGACAGAATCCATGGATGGCAGGCTTTTGAGTGTCCTTGCAAAGAAAGGTGGCTATATTGGTCACTGATTTGTTTTTGTTTTGTTTTTGAATGTCAGAAATGTATATTTGTGAATGTTGAGATGTTATATTGGTTTCACTGGGAAAAAATAAATAATTGAAATGGGTATATATTTGTTTTTTGTTAAGTCGCCTAATAATTATGCACAGTAATAGTCACCTGCACACACAGATATCCTCCTAAAATAGCTCAAACTAAAAACAAACTAAAAACTACTTCCAAAAATATTCAGCTTTGATATTAATGGGTTTTTTGGGTTCATTAAGAACATGGTTGTTGTTCAATAATAAAATCCTCAAAATACAACATGCCTAATAATTCTGCACTCCCTGTATTATCCTATCCCAACAACCCATACATACAATGGAAAGCTTATTTTTTCAGCATTCCGATGACGTAGCAATCTTAATTTTTACAAATTGATGAATGAAATCGCATCTTACGCATGTACGCTGGGGACATTAAATAATGACGGAGAAGTTCATAGAAAATGGGATGATTTCTGATGACATTTAAAATAAGGATGAATGAGTATGTAATATCTCCCCGTGTTCGCGTGGGTTTCCTCCAGGTGCTCTGGTTGACCCCACAAGTCCAAAGACATGCAGAGCAGGTAAATTGGGTAGGCTAAATTGTCCGTAGTGCATGAGTGTGAATGAGTGTGTGTGAATGTTTCCCAGTGATGGGTTGCAGCTGGATGGGCATCGGCTCCGTAAAACATATGCTAGATAAGTTGGCGGTTCATTCCGCTGTGGCGACCCCAAATTAATAAAGGGACTAAGCCAAAAAGAAAATGAATAAAATGAATGAATGAGAAATACAAAGGTATACCACAACCTTAATTTCCATATGTTTACTATATGTTGTTTTTCTTAGTTGAATTTTCTTGGTGTAACAGGTGGCTGAATATGTAACATGCATCATATGTATGTGTATTGTGAAGTGCGTCCTTTGTTCTTGGCTGTTGAACAATAAAAATCAAAATAATGAATAAAAAAAAAAAAGTTAAAAATGGACACTTATGACTGGTTTAGTGGTCGATGGTCATATTTTTACGTTCCCATGAGTGTGGTGCTCCAAGAACTGACCTGCGGTTGTCCATCCAGTCTCCCAGCTCTAACTCCAGGGTGCCTTCTTGATGTCGACTGTGCAGAGCTGGCATGAAGCCTCCCAGTGTGTGTAGGTGCCCACACAAATACGCCACAGCTGTACTGTATATAAAAAAATAAATAAATAAAATATTTATATAAAACACACACCAAAAAAAAGTGTTTTTGTGATGTTTGCACTAAAACTAATAGTCATAGTCTTATAGGATGCAATTGTACAGACGGTATACAATATAAGCTATAATCTGCAGTTTAGTGGTGCTTATATTTATAATATTATAAATATTATAATATTCAAATACATTGCACTGCATGTGATGTTTTCATATATCTATGCATTAAAGGAATACTAATTTGTACTCACTGTTTCAGTTCACCAAAGATATTTTGAAGAATGTTGGAAATTGATAGTATTATTTTTCCTACCATGTATGTCAATGACTACCATTTTCCAACATTCATAATCTCTTCCTTTGTGTTCAGCAGACAAAGAAACTCATAAATGTTTGGCACCAGCTGAGTGTGAGTGAATGATGAATAATTACATTTTTTAGGTGAACTATCCCTTAATCTGGGGCTGCACGGTGGCACAGTGGGTAGCATGTTCGGCTCACATCAAGAAGGTCGGTGGTTCAAGCCTAGCTTGGGTCAGTTGGCGTTTCTGTGTGGAGTTAGCATGTTCTCCCAGCATTTCCTCCGGGTGCTCCGGTTTCCCCCACAAGTCCAAAGACATGTGGGATAGGTGAATTGAGTAGGCTAAATTGTCCATAGTGTATGTGTGTGAACGAGTGTGTATGGATGTTTCCCAGTGATAGGTTGCAACTGGACGTAGCGTAAAACATATGCTGGATAAGTTGGCGGCTCATTCCGCTGTGGCGACCCCAGATTGATAAAGGGACTAAGCCAAAAAGAAAATGAATGAATGAATGAATATCCCTTTATCTGTCAGACCCGAATACAAAAGAAATCATACTGTATATACTCTAGGCTTTAAAATGTAGGTCAGATGACCAGATAAACATGGGATTTGCAATGACATTTGAAAGTTGTCCCAAATTTCAGATGGTTGCCTCAGACAATCCACAGATTTTGATTTACATTGCCCATAATAACTGTAAAGTATCATGTTAATCAGTCTTTTTTAACACAAGCAAGGTTTTTAGGATGGATTTGCCAGGGTAGCAAAATGACTTGTTTGGATAATTCTTAATTCAAAGCATTTAGTGGTGAACAGAGTAGATATATATACTGTAGTCAAAATTTGAAGTGGATAAAGAATGGGAGTTGATCAATAAATTTAGGACAACTTTGATGAAAGGTTTTGATCCACTTCAAATGTTGACTACTGTATAAAAAGAGGAACTGTACATTCAGGTTTTATTTTAGTGGCAAATGCAAATTAATTACTTTAACATGGATAAAAACTCACAGACAGAACTTGTTTCCTTGTTTTCCTGTATTATTCATACATACTGTATAGACTTCCTGCTGTATTCAAGCCATTTTAAGACATCAAAACTTACTCAAAGAACATATTGAATTAAACAACAGTTAAGATTGGATTCACCAGATTTCTACCTCGTACTATTCTATTAATTGAAGAATCTTGAAATAATACTATCACAATTTTCACAGAAATATTTAACAGCACAACATTTTTTGATAACACTGACCACTGAATTATATATATCAATATAACCAATTAGTTTGAAGGGTCATGTGGCACTAAAGAAGGGAGTAATGATGCTGAACATCTGGCTTTACAGGAATAACGTACATTTTAAAGTAGATTTAAAAATAAAATGCTTCATTTAAATTGCACTAATATTTCACATCACATTTTTGATCAAATTGTTTTTTTTTTTTTGAGTATTATTACACCTAGCATCAATTTGTATTATTGCAAATGGCTTGTTTTTCAGCTATTTCTGTTTTTCCTGCAGCTTCATAATTGAAATTTAATGTCAATTCAGAAAAGCCAGCCCCTTAGAGAACAGAATAGGAAAAAAAAAAAGACAAAAATAAAAAAAGTTGTTCACTTTATATAATAATCACATGCATTTTTTTTTGTCTGAGCGGATTATGCTTCAGGGAGGACCAGACCTTCTGCTTTTCAGTTCTGGCTATGCAAGAATACCCAAATCAGACATAAATGTGCATAAAACAGCATATGTGATATCAGTGGGAAACAAGCGACAGTGTTATTGCTTGATTTCTCCAAACCTCATGAGCTCTCGGATTCCTGGGGAGGGGGAGATGACAGTGGATGTGGTATAATGTCCAAACCAGATGGACTTGTTACAGCTCAGGCTCTCCTCTCTGAAGGTCGCCAACATGTCCATCTGAGACTATGGGGAACGTTCGGAATTCAGTCCAAAGACAAAACCATCACATTTACAGTGTAAAATAAATTCAACGAATTCCTCCTACCTCATCGATAATCCCAAAGAAGTTATAAGGCCGTTTTGGTCCCGGGACCAGAGTGGCATCGGCACAAATGAACGAATAGTTCCCGAAGGGAGTTCTATGTATGTAGTGGAAGGATCCGACTTTCTGATTGGCAGAGTACTTCCTAAATATTCAGGAAAGCATGGTAATTAAAAAAACTCATTTAAATCTTGTATGACTAGTTTGAATGGTGTATTGACTTAAAGGGTTAGTTCACTAAAAATGAAAATTTGGTTATTAAAGGTGACCTATTATGCAAAAAGTATTTTTAATAGGTTTAAAAGCAGCTATGTGGCAACCGACTTTAAATATATAACCAGCTTCTAATAGTAAACATTTATTAATACATTTTTTTTAATCACACTTGTCTGCAGAAGCACTTGACATTCGACATTCTCCCTTTGTACGATGTCATCCGTGGGGGAAAGCCCCGTCCATTAGTGACAATCTCTCTCTCATTAGCAAAGGACACTAGTCTTGTTTTTGAACCTGCCATTATGCTGACACATAGGCATTTGTAGCTCAGCCCTCTTTTGAAAAGAGCACAATCTCATTTGAATTTAAAGCGACAGTCACCAAAATGGCACAATTAGGACCAAAGCCTAAAAGGGGCAGTTTTAAAGAGTTATAAAATATTATTTGTGTGGGAGATGAAACTTCACATACACATTCGAAGGACATCAGAGACTTTTCTGAACACAAAGGAAGATATTTTAGATCAAATCTAAAGGCCATCTCTCATCCTCTATAAACAAGGACAGTAGTGAGATGTTCAAAGTTCATAAAAAGGAAACAAAAACAAAGTATTCAATGTGACTTCAGTGTTTCAACTATAATAATACTGTTCCAGAAAAACCTGTAAATATGACTCTGTTTCAAAGCTGTTGGTTCCTTTTCTGGACTTCGAACGTATCGGCATCATTGTTGTATATGGACGATGAGAGAGCTCCAGGATTTCATCAAAAACATCTTCATTTGCTTTGCAAAGACAAACTAGGATTTCAGAGGGTTGGAATGACATGAGGGTAACTAATTAATGACAGAATATTCATTTTTGGGTGAACTAACCCTTTCATTTAAAGTCAACATGAAAAAATGTTTACCACAATGGACCCTTTTCACAAGCCTGTTATGACGCATTTAACGGTCATCAGCATCTTAAATCATTGAAAGTTTTTAATATTTAGATTTTTTTTTTAAAGTAATCAACATTTATACTGTATGCATTTACGCATGTATTATATCGTCTTTGCTTCAAATTACCAAAAACAAATTACCACTTGTGCAAGCCGTTTCTAATGCAGTGTCAATGGGACAGAACAGTAAATTTAACATTATTCTTTGTTCTGTCTGCCGTTTTCAGTCTCGCACTATTTTCTTCCTTTTTCTGAAAGTTTTTTTAACATCATCGTGGAGTTTTTCCTTTTATTATTTAAGCAAATAATACTGTAAAAAACGTATTTGTTGTATTCTCCCATTCACTGCACTCCAAGTTTTCCCAACTATGATGACTTTGGCTACTGAGAAACATGTGAAAAGGGTTCATGGGTGCGTGATAAAATTTTAACAGTGTGCAGGCTGATATTATTAGGTATGTCAGACCTATTAGAATGCTGTCAGAATGACCATATAATTACAGCTATGAAAGCAAAAAAACATCCCTTTTTGCTTTTAATATTCATAATTTTTTACATAGTTATATATTATATACAACATTGCACAAGCAAGAATGCTTTTTTAACCTCAGAATGTGGTTTCCTGAATATAGCAGTTTTATTATTTTGTACAACAGCTGAAAACAGCCGTTGTCTGCTTTTTTTGTTCCTTTTTTACGAGCGAAAATTGTTGCAATCAAAAACTGTGCAAAACATTTGTGCATTTCAAAGCAACACCGTGGGCCTTTCATTCCTGAATTAACCTGTTTTTGAATGAATCATTTGAGCCAGTGATTCAATGTTGCATTTGCTTTAAGGAGTAGTTCACCCAAAAATGAAAATTGCCTCATTTACTCACACTCACTTTATGAATATCTTTCTTCTGTTGAACACAAAACAAGAAATTCTGAGGAATGTTGGAAAAAGCAGCCATTGACTTTCATAATAGGAACAACAAAACACTATGGAAACCAATGGTTACTGGTTTCCATCATTCTTCAGTATATCTTCCTCTGTGTTCAACTGAAACAAGTTCGGAACAAGTGGACCCATGAAAATGAAGGCAGAATTTAAATGTTTGGGTGAACTCTCCCTTTATTTTATTCAATGAGCCATTCTGAATAAATCATGAATGTATTTTATTAATACATGTTGCCACCTATTGGTGGTTTAGTATCCTTTATTTACTCATGGCAGACCTAAACCAGCCAAGATATAAACACACTCAGCAAAATTACGGTTATGAGAAAGAAAACTATTTTTTTGTCAATATCACACTCATTTACTTTTCAATGTGAGATAGTCTTTTCATAAAACTTGCTCTTTGTAAACAATTCTTTAAAAATAAACAAATATTTCATTATGACCATTGAAAGAGCACCATGTTTTTTTTACATAGACTCTAATATCTGAACCATCTTGTAGTTTTACACTTCCCATATTTTCTGCATTTGTAATATTTGTACATACCTGTAATAATTGTTCACGCTCTCCAGAGAAATGATATTAAAGGCATCTGTGGAGACAAAGAGAGAGAAAATCAGTGGAGATTTCCTGGAAATAGAAGAGGAGCGGGGACAAAACAACTGATAACGGAGCTCTTATTACATGTCTGGCAGCTTTCGTAATGTAACACCAGTTACTGGACCGGTGGGGAAATGGGATAATGGGAATAGAAGAAAAATTATATAAGAGCTATGGGGGAGTTCATTAGAGAGATTTATTAGGCTGATGCTTTCTCTGTAGCTAAATATTAATTTACCAGTGGAAATACCTGATGAAGCAACTGCTGCACACTTCACAGTGATTTATAAAATGTTTTATCAGTTAATGGTAAATCCTGTTGGTCCAAATGATCCATTTACCTGCATATGCAGTTAATTAAATGTGTTGTGATTCTGTTGCACTCTATATGTTATGCTCGGTTTTAATTTGTACTTTTTAATTGGAAATGTAACAAGTTTTTACAGTACGACAAGGAATACTATGTCAATACAACAATGTAGAATGACTTAAATGTCAGTCTTTTTTTATAATGATATATATTTTTTTCACCTTTATTATATAGGACAATAGAATTGAGACAGGAATACATGGGGAGTTTAGAGAGGGGGGAGGATCGGCAAAGGACCTCAAGACGGGAATCAAACTCAGGTCGCTGTGAGCACCACAGTGCTATACCACTAGGCTATTGGCACTGACAATGTCAGTCTTTTGCTTTCAAAAAAGCCATCAAATATTGTCTGAAAACTTTAAATATAGGGCAAAATTTATTAAATTTATTTATTTTTTAAATGTACTGTCTGAATTAAAAACTCGATATATGGAAAAACGCAGCGTGAACATTCATCTAAACATCTCCTTTTGTGCTTGACTGACTACAAAAAAAAAAACATATGGGTATGACATGGAATATCACTCTGTAACTGTGTTCTAATGATTAACTAAAACCAAACTTACTAACAATGTCTGATAAAAAAAAATATCTAATTACAAATATAAAAAGTAATATTAGAATCAAAAGTACTATAATGATTAAAACTGAAATAATAAAACATTAACATAATTTAAAAGAAAACTACAATATTTAAAGTAAAATTATAATCCTTTTGAGTAAATGAAAATGGGATTTTCTTTATGGATGTATTGTAATAAGAGTAATGAGCAGTAGCCTCATGATAGCAAAGTGGTTATTAATCCTCCCGAAGTTTGTTCTTGTGTCAAAACAAGCCGGCAATATCCTGTTTAACAGAGTTGGGCTTCATTTCAAGTCATTAGTGTGACACAACAGTGTCCAGCTGCCTTCGCTCAATGTCCTTTAATTGTTTTATTGCCAACAGACATTGGGACAAAGATGGACAATAATTGTTCTTGACCAACAGCGATGTGCAAAGTGGAAACTTTAATTCTGAGCTTTATTTAGATCTTCCACCAAACTTTCAGACGCTTCTATTACGAACTGTGAGCCAAACCAACAAAAGAAAACAAAACTGAAAAGTGTCATCAGGTAAAATTTGTTTCCTTAAACTTGTAATATGAAACCGCCTGTTTCTGAAGAATGCCAACGCTGTCATTCCTGCTCAATCAGCAACACTTGCTAAACCAGATATGTGATTTTGGGCTCAAATTAGTGGCTAAAGTATGTAAACATGTACTATTGCATTTGTATAGTTTTAAATGAGCAACTATACTCTATTGATGGCAGTTCACTAAAATATTTTTGTAAAAGACACTTTGCAAAATACTGAAGCAATCTTTTTCTTTGAGGTCCACGTGGAGAGTTCAGATAAGGTGTTTAACAACAATCATTCTGTTCGCAACTCCCTTCCTTAAAGAAATAGTACTCGAATAAAAAATATTCCATAATTTATCATCCTCATGTCATCAGTGGTCTATATGCCCATCTTTTAACCAAAAAATCTGAGTTGTATTAAGCAATGTTCTAGCTCTTCCCAGCTATTCAATGGCAGTGAATGGTGCCCGCGTTCATAAAAAGCGCATAAAAGAGCATTACTGATACAAGCTAAATCTAAAGTTCAGCCAATACAAGTCAAATTTGTTCAAAAATCGCTCTTAAAAATAAGCTAGCTTAAACATGTATATGGCTATTATTAGCAATCATTGTTAATAGTTTTAAAGATGGATTTTTTCTTGCAAAAAACATCGATTCACTTTAGAAGGCATTCATTAATCCTCTAGAGTCAAACTGATTACTTTAATGATGGGTGGATTCACGTTTAAAGGTTTTTAAAAAATCCCAAATGTTTCAAAGAATGTTCAAATCTCAAAGAAATTATCATATTTAACTAGTGACATGATCTCACACACCATCGATTTCCATATTTGTTTTTACCATTGTATTGTATTGTTGTGAATACAGGCCCTCTAGTGGCAAAAATGACATGCTGTGCCTTTAACATGACCCAGATTAGTGATGTGCGGATGGCGGTTATATCCGCGGGCACTGTGAAAAAACTGCGGGTCGGGTAATAAAAAAATACATTATGATTAATTGCAGGTGGGTGGCGGGTCATAGCAGTTGACCAGCAAAAAAGCAGAAATTGGACTTCGCAGAATGTGAAGATGAGAGAGACGCCCAAAATATTGGATGAAGTGCAAGAGTACTGTGCAAACTTTCAGTTAGAGGAGTCATCAGAGGAAAATCTGCTATCATTCTGGGAAAAACAAGATCACTTATTTACACGACTGCAGCGCCTTGCAAGGAGAAGCTTGTGCATTCCTGCAACAAGCGGTGTGCGCAAACTCTCATTTAGTGCAGCCCCAATCCAGGCACAGTAGGCTAGATGCTATTCTGTTTTTGCACAGTGCAAAGAAAAAGGCCAAGTAAACATAACATAGCTGCTGTTTAGGCTGAAGTGGCACTGTTTTTGTTGTCTTTTTCCTGTATATGTAAAATGCGAATATATGTATCAGATAAAACAATGTGTGTGGGCGGGTGGCGAATGGATGATTAGAATGAAGGAGTGGATTTGGGTGACATTTTAGCTGATCCGCGCATCTCTATCCCAGATTATGTCCACCTGACCTGATACACCTAGGATGGCTTGAGATGGAGCAAATTAGGGGATACATTCCTTTGTCAACTATTCTTTTTTTTTATTTAGTAAACCAAATAATCACCATGGTTTCCGCGAATGTCAATCCATTTCGTGCGTTCCAGCACTCGAGATCTTTTCAGGACGTTGTGGTAGGCCTGCCATTCCACTTCATGTTGAAGAGAGCCCATTTTACTCTCAGTCTTTGCATCTGTCAAGTCCCCTGTTCAAGTAAAATACACACGTGTTTGTGAGTGTTATTATTGTTCTTGTACATATAAAATCTAATTTGACAATGTACAGTTGAAGTCAGAATTATCATTATTGTTTTTTTGTTTTTTTTTCTCAAATGATGTTAACAGATTTTTTCATAGTATTTCCTATAATATTTTTTCTGCTGGACAACGTCTTATTTGTTTTATTTCGGCTAAAATAAAAGCAGTATTACATTTTTTAACCATTTTAAGGTCAAAATTATTATTTTTTTCAATAGTCTACAGAAAAAACCACCTAATTACCTTAACTTGCCTGATAAAAAAAAATACCTAATTAAGCCTTTAAATGTCACTTTAAGCTGAATACTAGTATCTTAAATAATATCTAGTAAAATATTATGTACTGTCATCATGGCAACTTAAAAGTAATCAGTTATTAGAAATGAGTTAATAAAACTATTATTTAGAAATGTGTTGAAAAAAATTCTTTCCATTACACAGAAATTGGGGGGAAAATATAGAGGGGGGCTAATAATTCAAGAGGGTAAGTAATTCTGACTTCAACTGTACTGCATATATACACACTGTATGACATCTCACCTGTGGCCAGCACAAGATCAGGTTTAATGACGTTAATAGTGTCAGTGCAGAACTTCTCGAAGTCTGGGATGCGCCTCGGATCGTGGAAACGGCTGATATGGATGTCGGACACCTGCACAGAGAAAACAGGCTTGTTGGAAAGCAGATAATAATAATGATGAGGCTTCACGCAGGCCTGTGTGTAGTTAACAGTGAGTGCTGGAAATCTCACACATAAAGCATGACTATTTATAGAACAAGTGTCAGTGGCATATTGCAGGAGGCATCTCTTATGTGCCAGTCTGTACACAGCTGAAGGTTTAAGGTTGTATCCTTCGATTTATAGCACAAGGGATTTATTCACACCATACAGACTCATACAAAAAAAAAAATCAAAAAGGTACAATAGACATAAAATCTCTCTCTGTAGTATCTGTATCTGTCTGTCTGTCTGTCTGTACACACAGAAACACACACAATGTGACCAATTGTTAGCTACATCCCAATGAATAAAGAACATTTTAAATTAGAATTGCATAAAATAATACTATAAATTAGAACAATGAAGATTTCATATAAGTTTACCATAAAAGTAACAATTTCTTCAAAGGTCAAATCTGAGTGATCTGAGTTCGGAGTGATATTTGAATAACTAATAATCAACTTTCCTTGCTCTTGTTAGGCAGGTTTAAGACATGTTTGTTGATATATTAATAACACATTTTACTCAAAAACATTCACATGATTTTAATGACACAAAGGTGCAAAGCCACTGTATGCAGATCAGTGAGCACTGCTCAAACCCCAAATAAGAGTTGACATTTAAAATAATACATGCAATAAATTGTAGACGAATAGCATATTATGAGATTTCTTTTGCTGAAGCTCTATACCAATACTAAAATAATAAAATGTGAAATACTGAATATATAATGAAGCATAATGAATAATATAATACAATACAATATAATACAATATAATATAATATATGAATGGATATAATTTGACTTAATTGTTATATTATAATTCTTATAATATATTTTATAATTCTTATAATTTGAATATTCATTCAATAAATTTTCGGCTTAGTCCCTTTATTAATCTGGGGTCGCCACAGTGGAATGAACCGCCAACTTATCCAGCATAGGTTTTACACAGCGGATGCCCTTCCAGCTGCAACTCATCTCTGGGAAACATCCATACACACTCATTCACACTCGTACACTACGGGCAATTTAGCCTACCCAATTTACTTGTACTGCATGTCTTTGGACTGTGGGGGAAACCAGAGCACCCAGAGGAAACCCACACGAAAGCAGGGAGAACATGCAAACTCCACACAGAAACGCCAACTGACCCAGCCGAGGCTCAAACCAGCAACCTTTCTTGCTGTGAGGCGACAGCACTACCTACTGCGCCACTGCGTCGCCCAATTGACTTTAATATAATATAAGATAATATGAATTACGATAATGTGACAAAATATAAAATAATATGAATTAACATAATTTGACATTAATATAATATAATATAATATAATATGAATGAAATGTATCAGTTTGCCCAAAAATGCAACTTTACTCACTATTTACTGTTTAACACAAAAGTACTTATTTTGAAAAATGTTAGAACTCAGTAACCATTGACATCCATAAGAAAAAACTAAATACTATAGAAGTCAATGGTTAATACAGGTTTCCAGCTTTCTTTAAAGGTGCAGTATATAAGTTTGACACCTAGTGGTTGAACTAGGTATTGCACTCCTGGATCAAAATAAACGCAATCGCGGGATGCCAGATTGAGTACAAGAGCGAGTGATTTAAACTGTGTTCTGAATAAAAGCAACGACATGCAATAGAGGGAATATTTTCCATATTGGGTTTTGGTTTTAACCAACACCTCAAATTGATATATTAGAAATGGCTTCTATTTCTCACAGCTGAACATGTGAAACCTATGACAGTGATCACCTCAGGTTAACCTTGTGCTTTATTCAGAGCTAAATGCTAACAATGCAAGTGTGAAAGCCATTTTACATGACATGTATTGCCATATACTGAATGTATTGCCATATAGTTCCCCTCAGATCTTGAAAATACAATAAAATTGAAATTGAACTTTAGAACTAAACACATATGAGTGATTCAGCATCTACATTTAATTACGTTAAAGAGGGTTAACATGTATTAAATGGATTCTAAACCTTACCGTTTTGTGAGCGAGTGCATAGTTTGTGCTTCTGAAAGGCTGTATTTAAATAAAAAATTAAAAATGTAGTGTTTCTTTTTTTTTCTGTCGTGTTTCGTCTGGTGCAAACAGCCAAATTGCTCATTACTGAGCATCTCATCACAGAATGCTGTTAGGACACGCGGTTACAATGTAACCTGCTCACCTAATGTTTACGTTTGTGATATTTATATTATTTGCTAATTAATAACCTCATGTGAAACTGAATCTGTCTCAATTTGACATCTGATACGGTCCACTGACACTGTCGCATTTTGGTCACGGACACATGCTTTCAGAGCCTTTCTGAATGAATGAATGAAATACGCTGTTTTCCAACAAGGCAACCCGGGTGCTGAAATATAATTGGCTAAACTGGCATTGTGCAGGTTAACTTTACCTAAACAAAGACAGCGTTCCGGCACGGAAAAAAACATTTTCAAAGCAGAATATCTGACTTCAGCATTGTTTTTCAGTTAAACAAGTATGTTCACTTAGTATGTTTCTTAAATATCTGCACACATATTATGGTATTTTTATGCTTTAGAAGAGTCAAAAACTTATATACAGCACGTTTAAAGAACATTTGTGTGTGTGTGTGTGTGTGTGTGTGTGTGTGTGTGTGTGTGTGTGT
>CAIGQZ010034880.1:2880102-2901733 GCA_903798205.1 Danio tinwini
TGTGTGTGTGTGTGTGTGTGTGTGTGTGTGTGTGTGTGTGTGTGTGTGTGTGTGTGTGTGTGTTCAACAGAAGAAGAAAAAAAACTCAAACAGGTTTGAAATAAGTTGAGAGTAAATGACACAATTGTCATGTTTGGGTTGAACTATCCCTTGAAGGCAAATCTTAAGAGGCCTTCCAACGAACTCTTATGACAACTCGCGTTACATATTTTAATATACATAACAATTACAATAAAACAACATTATACTGGATTACTGAAGACTTCTCACTGTAACGTAAGAATACACTATGTCTTCACAAAAAATAAAATGTCCGTCTCATATTTGACCCAACACACCATGTACCTTTACATCATTTACTCATAAATCATTACATAGTCCTGATCATAACTACACTTTACAAAGCCCTACTGTACACACTTTCGATGTCCTGCTACATTCTACAATATATTCAGCCGTTAATATTCTACATGACAGCCCATAATCCTCCATATCGAGGTAAGAATAAATTATTATGGCAGAACGCAAAATAAAAGCCGTCCTCCAATCAATCATATAGTCGGCCCGTTGACAGTCTAATAACCGGTGTGTTTTGACCTCCGCTCACCTGCACGAACCAGAAGATGTTGTCCCGCTGTCCGCCGGGGTGCGGAGGGCCGCCGCTGCGCCCGGACTGGGGGAATAAGCTGCGTTTCGGGTGCCAGGCGCCGTCATAGCTGTCGAAGAGCCAGGAAGTGAAGCAGGCGAGCAGCAGCCCGAGGACCACCAGAGCCGCGAACAGCCGGAGCATCCTGGAGGAGTCACCGAGAGCCCTGCTTCATGCCGGAGGAGCACTCACACTGCCGGACATCCCCGCTCAGCCGGTTCACTGAACGCCAGCGGAGCCGCAACGGACGAGCAAATCAGCGCGCTTTAATCGCCAACATCATCCATTGGAAACTTCCGGGTGGCGGGATTCTGCTCACGGAAATACACATGAAGGAAAAAGGGAGCGGGGACCTGAGGGGCGGCGCTTTGGTGCGCGCTCTCGGCCCGGATGTTGCTGCTAACGCGTTTACATTTGATTGGATGATATTTTAAATGTTGTGTTAAATATAATAGATCTTAAAGAAAATGTATCAAAATGTGTTTTATATATATATATATATATATATATATTGCAAAGATCTAATATGGATGGCAAAATATATATACTAATAATAAGTTTTTCAATAAAAAAAAGTGTTTTAAATTAAAATAAAAGTAACTAAAATGGCTGAGTAGATTAAAATGTTGCTAAACTACAATTAAAATAAAAATATAAATTCCAACTCAAAATATTAATGAACCATTTCCGTAGGAGAAATGAAGTAATATTGTTTAAGTGTTGGTAAATATTAAATTAGATAAATAAAACACTAAAACTTAACCAAAAGAAAATCTTTAAAAATTAAATAAAGCTAAGTAAACTTAAAATAATGTTTATACATTTTTTATATTGTATACGTGTAAAATATTTAAATATACTAATATTTTATTAAACCTAAAATATATCCCCAAACTAAAATTTAACTACAAAAGCTAAAAAAAAAAAAGTTTTCTTTAAATGGAATATATTTAGTAAAACCTCAAATCTAAAAAGGTAAAACTAAAATAGCACTGGTGCATAAAGATGTTTATGTGATAAAGTCATGTAATAAATGTCAGTCACCCAATGATCTTCACAAAATAAACACTTTCAAAGTTAATTTCTGTTTTAATTAGCCTATAACCTTAAACAATAGCCTAATTTCAGATTTGATATTTTAACATGCATCAAAAAACGAAAACATTTAGCAGAGCATCTAATTTTGTCATTATAAAATGTCTTCAAGTTGAATTCACATTTTATGGATACAATAGGTAGTAGTTGTATGATACATAGATAGATGATATTTACTGATAGGATAACTATGTAAATCACCATAGGGGGTCAACTAAGAAATAAATACACCAAATTCATGAAAGTTCTTTTAACATTTCATTTAATTCACTGATGAATTTCTTAATTGTCTTTTCTGAGGCCACTTTCTATGTCCAAAGATAAACTGAGCACAAGTGCTGAAGCTCACTGAAATTGAAACAATTATTTTACAGACTCTGAAGTACTTTTGGACTAGAAAACAGGAAGTTTTGATGGGCACCCGGGACATCCTGGAATGTGCCTGGTGTCTATGCCTGTACAGTTCATTTGTACACAACCATTACAAAACAATTTCACCTAATAATTTCATTAATATACAAAAGCTAAACCAGTAAAAGGCTCTCATTTGGCCAATTCTAACCTGAATATTAGTCAAGCACATTATATTTAATGGGGACAAGTGATATTTGATGCATCATTTCCTTTTTTAAGGAACATAAAGGCTCTTCACATTCTGTGCTCTTGCTTTAAGTGCACGATAAGTATGCGGTTGCTTTGTCATTCATGTAAATCTCTGAAACTTCTATGAAGTAGTAATAATGGCACATTTATTATTCAAGGTCACTTATGAAACTTCTTGCTTGGATCCCTGGCGTGGTCCAGCAGCAGCTGACAAGGTGTAAACTGGTTCCCGAAAACCTCTTCAAACCTCCGCATCTTCTCCACCAATTTGTCTGCACCAAAGCTGTCCACAAACCTGAAGGGACCTACAAAAACAGAAACAATGATGGGAATGACTGAAAATTATACATAAAATTGAAAGATTTCAATTTATTTTCTATTTATTTATTTATTTTAGATTTTATTTTATTTTATATATTTATTTTCCTTTTTTTTGTTTGTGCATTTAATTGTAATTAAAAAATGTTAATGGGTAAAGGGTTAGGAATAATATGCATTTCCTATTTTCCTATAAAACTATGCTGCTATTTTTGTAAAAGTAATATTTAATATAAATTAATCAATTTGTAAAATAAGAAAGAAAAAAAATGAAAGAAATTCCTAAATTACTACAAATGCAAATTTTATTTCAACCATTGACTTCCATAGTAGTATTTGATCTTCCTACTATGGTAGTCAATGGTTACAGGTTTCCAACATGCTTCAAAATATCTACTTTTGTCTATTAACAGAAAAAAAAAACTCAAACTAGTTTGTTACAAGTCAAGTTTAAGTAAATAATAGCAGCATTTTTCATTTTTGGTGGAACTATGCCTTTAAAGAGAAACCAGAAAAGCTAACATATTAATAAAATTTAAATATTATTAATAATTTAATAGGACCCTTCAAAAATAAAATAAGAACAAGACTTAAAGCCTCACCTCCAAGGCAAGGTGGAAAGCCAAGACCGAAAACAGCACCAATATCACCTTCCACCGGATTGGCAAGGATTCCCTCTTGCAGACACAGAACAGCTTCATTCACAAAACGGGACACCAACCGGTACTGAATATCCGAGTCTGAAGATCTGCATGGAGAGACATGACAGACAGAATTAGTGACAAATTAAATATCCTACAACAAAACATAAACTGGATTTGTCCTAATAAAATTGTGCTTTATGAATGAAAATACTTCTATATTAAAAGCCTGTACAACTTACATTGCAGCATTTGGGGTCAGCTTGTATGCTTCCAGAATCTCCAGAGCTTCAGTGTTTACGTCTCTGCGTTTGAGCCCAGGCTGGTAAACATAGCAGCCTTTGCCTGATTTACGGCCTAATGGTGAAATGAAAAGAAATATTTAAAATGGCAATTATACTGAAGCCCAAAGTGAGTGTAGACGCCATATTGTACTTTGCATATATGAAAAACAAAGCCATGAAGGATATACTAAAACCCAAGGTATACTTGAACACATGCACATTAAAACATTCCTTGTGAGTTTTTAAATACACTAATATGATGGTATTTGTTCAAAATATAGACTAGGACAGCTTTTAATCTCCATAGTCAGCTCCATCATTGTTTTTGTCTCAAAGATCCTTGCTCACATTTAATTTAAAAAAAGCTCACAACGTCATAAATGTTGTGAAATTTCAATTTTGAGAACCTTTGATAAATATACTAGTTTAAGAAATTACAACTCTTGTTAACTTTAATATTTCATGAAATTGATATGAAAGTGGGTGACATGGTGGCTCAGTGGGTGGCACGGTCGCCTCTCAACTAAAAGGTCACTGGTTCAAGCCCGGGCT
Source organism: Danio tinwini (assembly GCA_903798205.1). Lineage (NCBI taxonomy): Eukaryota > Metazoa > Chordata > Actinopteri > Cypriniformes > Danionidae > Danio > Danio tinwini. The sequence goes on from CAIGQZ010034880.1 coordinate 2,884,242, forward strand.
GGGCCAGTTGGGATTTCTGTGTGGCGTTTGCATGTTTTCCCTGTGTTTATGTGAGTTTCCTCCGAATGCTCCGGTTTCGCCCACAGTCAAATGACATGCGATATAGGTGAATTGAACAAAGTAAATTAACCGTAGTGTATGTGTGAGAATGAGTATAAATATTTCCCAGTACTGGGTTGCAGCTGGAAAGGCATCCGCTGTGTAAAACATATGCTGTATAAGTTGGCGGTTCATTCACCTGATGAATAAAGGGACTAGGCTGAAGGATAAAGAATGATATGAATGTTTTCCTATATGGGATATTATATTGTAATTTAGGCACTTACTGTATTATGGACAAATCATGTGACCTCTTCATATCATATATATTTATTTAGTACCATGTCAGCAACAAAAACTATTTTCATGACAAAAGCATTGCATTAATAAATATACAATAAAACCACAAACCAATGAATGCAAAATTAGATACAATTTTTAACGTTAATACATGACATCAATTCTAACATTTTTCCTGGTGACACTTTGCTGAATATCTCCTTGAGCGAGTTCATTTCATTTAAAAAAAAAAGCCTTCTGCAGTCATTAAAAGCAGAACGGTCCAATAAAAGCAGGACAGTCCAATAAAATGTAATGGGAGTAATGGGAATTTTGCAGAACAAACACTGAGTGAGGTCTTTAAACAAAAAAATTATGGTTTAATCTTGTATGTCCAATACGACATCTGGTAAAAATCACTTGATCAAATCTAGCTTTAAAATATTGTGCCCTCTTCAAATGAGATGTGCATCTGTATACAAGCTTCAAGTCAAGTCTACATTAAAATGCTACATGTTCAAATTCGTCACCAAATAGACAGAAACAAATGACTACACATCTAAAGTCTGTCTAATCTGTCTATACGGTTACTGGCTTATCATTGATATATTTTTGGATGTCTATTAGATCTTCCCTGACACCCAATGTTTAGCTTTTTTTTTTAACCAGGATACACGTTTAAACGTCTAAAAGACGTCTTTTAAACAACTTGCTTCAAGATTTTGCCAAAAAAAAAAAAAAAAAAACCCGCACAATACATTGGACTTAAGCACAAGAATGTACCTTTGAATCCTTTCTCCACCATAGACTTTAAAAACTCAACATTTCCCCCTCCAAATCTGGAGCCGAAAGCCTTGCCGAGGTCTTCTGCCACATGAGCTGCCACATCAATGCCCACTTCATCAGCCAAAGTAGCAGCGCCAACGGGAAAGCCAAAACCTGTGGTCAGGGAATCCAGCTTTTTGGGGTCAGTGCCTTCCTGTTTGTGGAGTACAGTAGTACAAGTGCATTAGGATGAAGAATGTCAACTACAGCCATATAAAAATAAAAGACTCACTGGCCACTTGTTAGGTACACTTTGCTAGAACCAAATTGGTCCCACACTGTTGATTGGCGTAGTTGAATCTACGTCAATTTTGTTGGCGTAGATCCAACAAGGTGCTAGAAACATTACTCCGATACAGAAACCGCCAGCACACTCTCTGTTTCTGTAGCGGATGTAACGAGATCTTTCCGTCGCGTGAACATCCGAAAAGCTACGGGCCCAGATGGCATCCCTGGACGTGTACTTAAAGCATGCGCACACCAGCTAGCGGGGGTTTTCACGGACATCTTTAACCTCTCACTCTTTCGGTCTGTGGTTCCCACATGCTTTAAGACAGCTACTATTGTGCCAATACCGAAATCAGCTAAAACCACATGCTTGAATGACTGGCGTCCGGTTGCACTGACACCCATCTTCAGCAAGTGCTTTGAGAAGCTGATTAAAAACCACATCTGCTCTGTACTGCCTGCTAACACTGACCCTCTGCAATTTGCATACAGAAACAACCGCTCCACTGATGATGCAATTGCTTTCACCTTGCACACTGCTCTGTCTCACCTGGAAAACAAAAACACATATGTGAGAATGCTGTTTGTGGACTACAGCTCAGCATTTAACACCATAGTGCCTGCCAAGCTGGTGGTGAAGCTCCAGGCTCTGGGCCTACACAGCTCTCTGTGCAACTGGATCCTGGACTTCCTCTCAAGCAGACGCCAGGTGGTCAGAATGAACAACATCACCTCATCCACACTGATCCTCAACACTGGTGCTCCACAGGGCTGTGTTCTCAGCCCACTCCTGTACTCCCTGTACACACATGACTGTACATCCAAACACTGCTCCAACGTCATCGTTAAATTTGCTGATGACACAACGGTGGTGGGCCTAATCACAGATAATGATGAGACAGTCTACAGAGAGAAGGTGCACACTGACGCAGTGGTGTCAGGAAAACCACCTCTCACTCAACATCAGCAAAACCAAGGAGCTGGTGGTGGATTTCAGGAGAGAGAAGAACAAACACACTCCCATCACCATCAACAGGACACCAGTGGAGAGAGTCAGCACTTTCAAGTTTCTTGGAGTACACATCGCTGAGGATCTGACATGGACTGCTCACACAGACGCAGTGTTGAGGAAGGCACAACAACGCCTCTTCTTCCTTAGGCGTCTCAGGAGGTTTGGAATGAGCCCCCACATCCTCCGCTCGTTCTACACCTGCACCGTGGAGAGCATCCTCACTGGCTGCATTACCACCTGGTACGGAAACAGCACCAGCAGCAATCGCAAAGGTCTACATAGGATTGTGCGAACTGCTGGACGTGTAGTAGGAGGTGAGTTTCCCCCCCTTCCAGGACATCTACACCAGGAGGTGCATGAGGAAAGCCAAGAGAATCATCAGCGACTCCAGCCACCCAAGCCATAGACTTTTCTCTCTGCTACCCTCAGGCAGACGGTTCCGCAGCATTCGGTCACGCACCAGCCGACTGAAGGAAAGTTTCTTCCCTCAGACTATCAGGCTGATGAACACTTAACACACCCCACACAAACTCTCCCATACCCCACACTGCACACCATAAAGATGTAGCATGCACTGCACTTTAACCAATCCATACTTAAACAATACTGCCTACAACTATCCATCGTACGCATCACTGTCAACATTGCCAAATTTACACTGTCTTGTTTTTTTTGTGAGTATGTTGTTGTATTTTGCACTGTCGTTGTATTTGCACTGTCTGTATTTTACACTGTCGCTGTATTTGCACTGTCTGTATTTTGCACTGTCGTTGTATTTGCACTGTCGTTGTATTTGCACTATCTGTATTTTGCAATGTCTGGGGCCAGCACCTAAGCTTTTCACTTATCATAGCACACGTGCTGCTGATGATGTGACAATAAAAGTGATTTGATTTGATTTACTCAGGGAATGTCATATTTACATAAATGCATCACACATTGCTGTAGATTTGTTTGGGTGCACATTCATGATGTAAATCTCCCATTCCAAGCACATTCCAATGGAGATTTACTGGATTGATATCTGATTACTGTGGAGGCCATTTCAGTTTAAAAAAAAAAGTCACTGTCATGTTCAAGAAACCAGCATGAGATGGTTTGAGATTTGACATGACATATCCTGCTGCAAGTAGCATTGCAGGATGAATACATTTTGGTCATAAAGAGAGTGGCATGGTCTTCAACAACACTCAGGTAGACTCAAATGATGCTGAAGTGTGCAAAGAAATTATCTCTTATAGCATTACATCAGCAGCAGCACGAGTTATTGATATGAGGCAGAAATTATCCATGCTTTAATGTTGTTTAGGCCAAATTTTGACACTGCCACCCCAAAACCCATGACAGTAATTAAGACTCATTAGACCAGACAGCCCTTTTACTTTCTTCTTTTGTCCAGTTTTGGTGAGCTCATGTGATTTGTATGCTCAGTTTGCTGTTATTATCTGACAGGAATGTCACCAGTGTGCTGCTCTTCTTCTTCTGCTGTAGCTCATCTGCTTTAAGGTTAGATGTGTTGTGCATTTAGAGATGCTCTTCTACAGAACTCTGCTGTAATTTGAGTTGGTCTGCCAGATTTTATTTATTTTTTCTTCACCCACTAGATATTTTTCCTTCTTCACCTTTTCTGACCATCCTCAGTAAATTCACAGATGGTTGTGAGTGAAAGTTCCAGTTGATTAGCAGTTTCTGAATATATCAAGCCTAATATAATCAACAATACCATATTTAAAAGTAATTCCAGTCATTTTTCTTCCTCATTCTGATGCTTGATCAGATCTTGATTACATCTACCCAAAATGCACAGAGCTGCTACCGTGTGATTGGTTGATTAGATTTGCATACTCAGCTAAACATGTGTACCTAATAAAGTGGCTGATGACAACACTTTTACAAGGAATGAGATTGAAAGAATAATTTTGGTAGGAAATACACAAACCTGCAATATACGCACTGCCTCCGCCAACATGGGAGCCAAACATCTGGTGGTGTAGAATCCTGGTCCATCCTGAAGATATACTTTCAATTAGTTTCCACAAATCATTTTAGTCAGTTATTGATCCGTACAGCACACATGTTGGATTTACAGAGAGAGGAATATGCAATGTCTTACCCCAACAACAATGATGACTTTGCCCTGCTTCAAGCCAACTGCCACCGCTGAGGCCGTTGTGTCCTTGGAGGTTTTATCAGTGGTGATGATCTCCAGCAGCTGCATCTTGTCCACTGGAGAAAAGTAGTGCATTCCAATGACCTGCATCAAAACAGTAAAGTGTGAAGTTTAAGATAATCTCAAACTGTCACATATTTACAGTCAAGAACATAAAGACTCTTACCTTATCAGGTCGCTTGCTCACGGCTGCAATATCTTTGATTGGTAAAGCAGATGTGTTGGTAGCAAATATGCAATGTGGGGGAATCACCTGCATGGGAAAATATGGCATGATCAAATGTATTTTTTGTATTTACGAGAATTTTAAAATCTTCATCTTGTCTGATATAAACTTACAGCTTCGACTTCTTTTAGGACTTTGTGTTTAATGCTCAGGTCCTCAAAAACAGCTTCAATGACCATATCGGCTTTATTAAAGCCATTGTAGTCTAGCTGTCCCGTTAGGTTGGACAGAAAAGTGTCCCTTTCAAAAGATGTTAGGCTCTTCTTTTTTGTTTTGTCATTAAGCCTAAAAATAAAGTAAAATAATGTTGACATTTGTTAATAAATAAAATGATAAAAAACTCAACTTAAAAAAGGGATAATTCACTCAAAGGAATTTACTTATCTCTGAAACACCAATGGATTTTTTTTTACTGAAACCAGATAAGTCACTCTCACCAGCATTTGAAGTCTAGGATGGATTTAATTACTATTTTTCAGTAATTTAATGCTCACCCTTTAAAGACCTGCTGCTCTCCCCGACTGAGTCCATCCACGGTTGTGTCCTTAAGAATGGTGTGAATGCCTTTATCTACAGTCACTTGAGCAACGCCAGCACCCATCAGCCCTGCTCCCAAGATAGCAAGTGTTCTACAAGGAGAAAACAAACATGTAAGAACAATTTATCTCAATTTATACAGTACAAAATTGTATTTTCAGAAACATTTCAAAATAAATTTAATTAAAATGGGGGGAAAGTATACAGTGGAGTAATAAATATAAGCCACTATTTGCTTGAAAAACAGGATTAAAAAAGGTATTAAACTAATTGTTCAGTAAGAAAATGCTAACTTAATTTATATCAATCCCGTTACACATACATACATACATGCATGCATACATGCATGCATACATGCATACATACATACATACATACATACATACATACATGCATATATACAGAGAGAGAGAGAGAGAGAGAGAGAGAGAGAGAGAGAGATAGAGAGAGATAGAGAGAGATAGAGAGAGAGAGATAGAGAGAGTTCTCATTTTTAATAAATGCTATTATTATTTAACATTAAATTGATCAAAAGTGTATAGTAACTATAAGTATATATAAATGTATATACTATAAAAATAAGTCAGTATATAATGAGCATAATGTAAAAATATTATTATTGTATAATTAATATTGTATAATTATTGTATAAATGTATTATTACAAATAAATGCTGTCCTCTCAAACATCTAAAAGGAATCAGATTATTTATTAATTCAATTGCGGCTTAGTCTCTTTATTAATTCGGGGTCGCCATAGTGGAATGAACCACCAACTTATCCAGCATATGTTTTACGCTTCTAGCTGCAACTCATCACTGGAAAACATCCATACACACTCATGTACTTCGGACAATTTAGCTTACCCAATTCACCTACACCTGGAGCACCTGGTGAAAATCCAAGCGAACACAGAGAGAACATGCAAACTCCACACAGAAATGCCAACTGACCCAGCCGAGGCTTAAACCAGCATGCTTCTTGCTGTGATGCAATTGTGCTACCCACTGCACCACTGTGACACCCACCGTTACTGTTAATCTTCATGATAAATTCACATGCAGGAATAGAGTGAGAGAACACTTACTTTACTTCTTTCTCAGGGGTTCCGAATCGATTCTTCTTGCATGTGACTTGACCATGATAAAGGCCAATAAGAGCTTTACTCTCAGAGGTCATTGCTAACTTGCCAAATTGCTGAAATGGAGACAATAAGGACATCATTAGATTATAATGCTAGAGACAACATTTTCTTTCATTTAAACAAAAACCTGCATCAAACAAATAGCATTAAGAAATATACAAAAATGCTTTGCACCAAATCAGAGATTAAGAAACACTTTCACAGCACCTGTGACTCAACCAGGTAACCTGCAGTTGGACCCTGCTCTACGCCAGCCTTCACACTCTGAAAGGGAAAACAAGCAGGTGTCAATGGTCGTTTATTTATTTATTTTATTTGTGTTTTAATGCCAAATCAGCGGCATTAGCTATAGCCATGGCAACACCTGTATTATACATTCAATATATAATACACATCCATAATAATTCTTTAATCATTAATTGTACAAAAAATAGAAATAACACTGATTAAAAGTCATATAAGCTGTTAATTTGATAAATACTGTAAAATCCCTCCAGAAGACAGTCAATGAATGTAAACTATTATGATGACTGACAACACAACATACAGCACACCTCAATTATTTTCAGAGGAGCAGGATACAGTCCCTTAGTCTGCTTCATGACTTTCTTCTCAACTGTATTGTAGATCTGTTGTCTCACAAATGGATAACTCATGACATAATCCTGAAGTTCTGCAAGGCAATAGCTGGATTCAAGATTTACAGCAATAACGCACAATTATAGTATAACACAAACAGAAAATGAATTTTAACCTTGCAAAAGATTCAGAAAAGGAATCTTAATATAGCAAAAGCTTAATTAACATGTAGTTTCAAAATTATCTGAAGTCTTGATGTCTGATCATTGCAAACACTTACTTTGCATCCAGCCCTTGTCTTTGGCGAGTGTGATTTTCTTCTGAGCAAGTCCTCTTGCAGCCTCCACAGCGACTTCTTCCAAGTATTCAATAGTCCTCTCCTCTGGACTCTTTAACCCAGGTCCTGCGTTTGGTTAATCAAGATTAAATATTGTCCTTCAAAAGTTATTATTAAAAGATTTATTTTCTCTCTTCAACATTTTAATTTTTGAAAGGATGCATTAAGCTGATCAAAAATTATGTTTTTATAAAAAAAAATACTTTAAAATGTTGTTCTTTTGAACTTTCGATTAATAAATTTAATGCAACATAAAAATGCTTCATGCATACTACAAAAATATAAAGCAGCGCAACAGTTTTAGCATGATATTAACATTTAAAGATTTCTTAAGCAAGCTGCATTAATGCTGTATTAAGTGTTAAAGTGATAAATTTACCCAAATATTTTAATTCCGTTGTCATTTAATGATTCTCTACAAATTCTAAACCTGATTGAATTTGACTGAACCCAACCAGAATTTATTTCTTCTGTTAAACACAAAGGAAGATTCTAAAGAATGTCTGAGAAAAACAGCCAATACTTGCATAGTATTTTTGTTTTTGTCAGTGGCTTATTTTATTTTATTCTTCAGAATATCTTGTTTTGTGTTTAACAGAAGAAAGAAATCCATAAAAGCTTAGAACCACCTGAGAGTGACTAAACAATGAGGAAATGTTCATTTTAGGGTGAACCATTTCTTTAAAGAAAATAAATACAGCCTTGGAATGAATAAATCCTTCAATCAAATAAAAAAAAATGATGGAAATTACTTAAACTTTGAGCGCATACATCTTACACAAAACTGCAAAGTTGAGGAACTGTTTTTACCAAGGGTATCCACCAGCTGATGAACTAGGCCCATTTTCTTGGCTTTATCTGCACGGATACTCCTTCCTGTCAGCATTACATCAAAGGCACTGGGAAGGCCGAGCTACACAAAAGCAAAGGTGTAAAAACCACCACAATGAAATCTGATTAAGAGAATTATCATTAATTATGTCAGATAACAAACCATTTTGGGGAGTCTCTGTGTTCCTCCAGCTCCAGGTAGCAGGCCGAGCATGACCTCAGGACAGCCCAGAACTGTCTTCTTACTCTTGGTGGCTATTCTGTACTGACAGGCAATGGCAAACTACAAACACACAAGACCCATCATCAACTTTAGATTTTCTGTAAAACCGGGGTGCAAACTACACAAACAAATGTGTTACATGCTAGCTAGCTAGCATCAACTTAATGCTAATTCAGGCTAACAACATGTTTAAACGTTAGCCATTTGTTATCACTTGAAACAGACATACTAAAAACAGGCATCTTATTACTAGTATAATATCAAAAATGCTAGAAACATGCTAAAAACTTTAGCAACATGCTAACGCATGTTAGTATAATCTACAGATGGTAGGAACTAACATATTAAACATGCTAATAGAGTGCTAAATTGTGTAAGCCATGTGCTAGAATCATGCTAGTATGATAAAATATGCTAAAAACATACTAAACAAGCTAAAACATATTAGCCATGTGGTAAAGACAGCATGTAAATACAAGCTAGCTATATGCAAGCCATGTTAGAAATATGCAAGCAACATGGTTTAGTGTACTTGCAATGTAAAAATCACGCTAGGAATGTGCTTGAATTGACTAAAAACGTGCTAAATCCTTCTTTCTGTACCCTAGGTTTCAAACGTTCAGGCAAGGCCTTCTCATAGTCAAGTTTCTTGGGTAAAATTTTATTTTGTTTATAGCTTGTATTAATTAATTTAAATAGTCAAACCAAATTACAAAAAAAATCAGATCAGAAATTAGCAAGTAAAGCCCAAACTGACCTTTTCTATTTTTTGTTAAATATTTGTTAGTGTACATAATTCGTTTCCATACTGTGTTTGATATTTGGACAGCAGTACCTCTAATCCTCCACCAAGGCACGATCCATTAATGGCAGCAACAATTGGCTTGGGAGACTTCTCAATCTTTTCAAACATCCTCTGGCCTTCTTGAGAAAGACCAGTGACCTCCTCTGCGGTCTTACAGGCCTTAATCATGCTAAATACAGCATAAAAGCAAAAAAAGATATTAGTACTGCATTCAATAATGCTCATCATAAACCACCAGCAGTCAATAAACATACTGATCCTAACCTGATATCTGCTCCTGCGATGAAGCAGCCGGGTTTGGATGAGATGAGAACAACGCTCTGGACAGCATTGTTCCCCCAAATCTCATCCATAACTTCTGTCATATCCTTTTGCATTTGAACGGACAGTGTGTTTACCTGAAAATAACAACAACATAAAACATTCATAATGGCACCTGCTGTAATCTGAATGGATAAATCCATGTGGTTTGTAGAGAGAATTATTACCTTTGCGGTGGGGTCATTCACGCGGACCACAGCCACATCTCCCTTGACTTCATAGCTCACGTGTGTACGAGCTGAGGAAATATTGAAAAAAGACTCAAAGTTAATAATAACATTAGCCATTAGTCAAAAAGTCTGCTGTTATTTTCCTGTCAATCATGATCAATCATCATTTTTCTAGGATTCTCTGATGAACAGACTGCTTAAGGCCGTCACACACCAGATACACCACGACACGGCGCGCACATGACAGTTGAAAGTATCGCACACCAGTCTTGCGGCGCTGGTGTTTGTACTCTAATTGAAACCTATTTTGAGAATTCTGAAATGCGTGGCGCCGAGCAGCGCTTCTGGTGTGCGACCTGCTTTAATCAACAGCATTTTTACATTTTGTGTGACACAAATGTCACTTTTGATCAATTTAATGCATCTTGCTGAATAATAGCATCACTTTATGTAAATCGTACTAATCCCAATCTGTAGATTGTCCAAACCTCAATGTTTCCACAAAATTATTAAGCAGCAAAGCCTTTTAATAAAATTGATTATAAATAGTTACATAAAACACATTAAAACAAGATGTATATAAAATTCAGCAAATTCTGATCATTTGAATGTTAAAGTAGTAAATCTGAAAATTCTGCTGTTCCATGACAGGAATAAGTTACATTAATATTTTTTAATAAACACATAAAACATTTAAATTATAATAACATTTTACAATATGTTACAGTATTTTAAGCAACCGTTAAAATAGGGCTTAATGGTTTTGGAAAATAATCTAATAGCAATTTATATTGCTGCATTTGCAATTTAATATTGTAATTTTCTTCTGTAATATTCAACAAAGCAATAACTCACTGTATAGTTTGACCAACAGAATATTAATGAGTTGTGTAATTAGTGACTACTTTCAGAGAGAAAAACAAAAAAACCACATAGTAATTACTTATTCATTTACATTTTATCATTTAGCAGATGTTTTTATCCAAAGCAACTTAAAAGTGAGGATTAAAGCACTTTCCAATGCGCTCATAAAAGAACTCGTTCTTAGTTTACACATTAAAAGTGTTAGTAGTTTATTAAAAACCTACATAATTAGTTTACCACTTTGTGCAAATAAAAGAAAACTTATGCTGACATTAAACATAATTGACATCTCTCATACATTTTTGCACGTTTTGCTAAAGCAATCTAAGTTATGTGAAATACAATTTATGCTACATATTATCATGATACATGTTTGCAGTGGTGTAAAGTAACAAACTACAAATATTCAAATTACTGTAATTGAGTAGTTTTTCTAAGAAATTGTAATTTACTAAATAGTTTTAAAATGGTGTACTTGTATTTTCCCTTAAGTACATTTTTAGTGCTCTATTGGTACTTTTACTCCACTACTTTCCTTCAACCTGCAGTCACTACTTTATTTTTTCTTGTCTATGGGGATTAGAAAAATCAGTCCTGTGATTCCTGTCCAATCAAATCGCACATAGAAGATAAATCACATCATAATTAACTACCTTAAGACATGGGCAATTTATAATTGCAGAAAACTGTTTGGAAGCATTAAAAGTGTCTAAGAAAATGTCCAAAATCGTTACGCGCATTGACCCAGAGACAGTTTAGATGCATGTCACTGATGAGATGACAGGTGTTTACTGTATGGTGACCGAAATGGCCTTAAACACCCAGCAGGGACAAGACGTCAACATGACGTCAGACTGACGTTGTACCCCAACGTTGTGGGCATTTTGTTTGAAAATGAAAAGCGTGTTGACATCAGAACCCAACGTCAGGCCGACAATAATGTCAAACCTAAAATCAACCAAATATCCAATCAAACAAACATCTAATGAGGTTACAGCTTGACATTGTGTGGACGTTACCACTATGACGTCTTTCAGATGTTGGATTTTGGTTGCCATACCTGACGAATAAGTGTCAGTATGACGTTGAATTTTGGTCACCTTCCGACACAACCTAAAATCAACCAAATATCAACAATATTTGACATAGTTATTAGACATCAAAATAACATTGTCCTTAGACACTAGCTAGACACTGAATTTTGGTCACCTGACATCACAACCTAAATCTAACCCAATATTAACGTCTCATGACGTTGTGTGCCTGCTGGACAATAACTAAATGCACTATAGAATGTTACATTTACACACATCCACAAATTACATGTAAATGCATCAGCTTTTTACAGCATAATACTCACTACTCTTGAGCACGTTTAAAAGGTCTTTTTACTCCTACTTTGAGTAATATTTGCAAAACATACTTTTACTCTACATGCACTACATTTTTTGGAAAGTAACGGAGGTCACTTTAACTTAAGTAAGATTTTTCAGTACTCTTTCTGCCACTGTTTGTGAGAAACGTATATAAAAATTTCAATAAAGCATCAACAACAACAAAAACATACCCATCATGCAAGCAGCAAATTTAAAGGTCCGCCTGGTGACACCTTAATTGGGAGACAAAACAGTAAACAGTGATGTATTTGCAATTGACACCGGTGACCTGTAAGCAGTGAGGGTCAAGTTAGGATAAACCGAAAGACGGAGAAGAAGATAAATCACACACTGCAGAATGTAGACTGTCCTGTAGAGGACATGACTGCTGTAACACAGTCAGTCACACATGAACTTTAACCTAGTTTCCCCTTAACCGACGCTAGAACCACAATGGTAATCCCAAACAGCCCCCAATGGTGACTAAAACATGAGGAACTCAGTAAATACTTGTTTGTAAACAAAACATATTAATTGTATTTTAATGATTATCACTGTATATGCACTAGAATCCAAGTAGCAGTTATCTAGTTTTACAGGTTTAAATCAACCTGGTTTATCAACAAGCAGGCCAGAACTGCAGTAAACTAACATTATATACGTTTAATTTTCTCATTTAACTACTTACAGACACATTTTGTCATACATCAAGGCATAATTGACAGCATTAGCACTCTGCATTGAATGGGAACAGCATATCAGTCATTCAAATGTACTGTTATTAATAAAAACGACCATTTAAAACAGCATTTGTAAACACTCCCGCTTCGTTGCATTGTTGTTGGATTATACATCACACGCGTGTAAAACTTAAACAGTCCTAAACGTGCATCTGTAGACCTTGAGTTAATTAGCCGGTCGAGCTAAGCTACTTGAGTAAGGGCGTCTGTGGCGATTCTCCAAAGTGGTTTATTTACTCAAGCATCAAAGCGAGAGACAACAGGGATGAAGAGACATTTAAAAAAGGATTTTGGAGGTGTGAAGTACCTGGAAACAGGGTATATCTTCTGATTGTGAGTCTGGAGAGTGAACCGAGGGCTCGTACGCCGGCCATGTTTGGAGGTCAACGTGTGTAATGACAGACAGCAGGCGGAAGACTGGAGCAGAAAGAGGAGGAGGATTTCACTGCTGATCACACACTCTCTACCGCTCTTTTAGGTATAATCATATTTTAGCATATGTAAAAATGAATAGAAACATGTTTGAAATGATGTATTTTACTTAGTGTTAATATTACCTCCTCTAAATTACTTTTTTATTTTAAAATGAAGAAATGTAATCATAGTCACGGAATAACAAACACGATGTCATTTAGATCTCTCTCGTTTTATGCATAAGCTAATATAACATGTTTATATTCATTTCTGGACACCATTTGGTGTTTTAACTCATTTACGATAATTAATTGCATTTTGAATGAGTTTTGGATATTTTTAATAAGGTTGGCTCGTTCTGCTGTGGCGACCACTGATTGACAAAATGACCAAGCCGAAGGAAAATGAATGAATGAATGAATGAATGAATATTCATATATTTTGGTTTTAATTATTTTGTAATATTATTGCTTACTTTGTCATCATCTCATTCAATAATTGTATTTTATTATGATTATTATAATATAATAAAAATTATTATTATAAAAATATTTCTGTATATTTTTAATTAATGTATTTATTTTAAACCTTATTTATTTATTTTAAGTTTATTTCAGCACATTAAGTTGAAACTATAAATGACATTGAGACATGGCAGCTAAAACACATAAAACAAGTTAAATTCTTTATGCTTTATTTTATAAGTAGATTAAGGTGTTAATTTATGATTGCAATTGTAGTTTGTTAACTATAACAAACCTGACATTATGCAACCAGTTGCGGTGTTGATGGAAAACCCGCAATGTGATGTGCATCCACAAGATGGCAAACACGCAATAAAATTATAAGAAGACTGACACAGGACGTTTACTCCACCTATTGGATGTTGAATCTGTATGATAAATGGACATTATTAATTCTCAATTTTCTCTTTATTTTATAACACTGTTCAGTTTCTTGCACTATAATGTTTCATAAATCTGTAGTTCATCTTCATCATATTCTTCATCGTGTTTTCATCATACACATGCAAATGTATTTTAGATGATTTCTGCAGAACTCAGACATATGTTTATTTGTATTATTTTCTGAGAAAAAAATGGAAAAGGAAAAACACACATTAGCAGCATTAACAGAAATCTGACTCCATTAGTTTAATCCATGACTTTAGCAGTAATATATATATATATGTTTTGGGTGAGATCAGACCAAAATAGTGATTATAGTCGTGTATCCACTCTACGCCAGCGGTCTCAAACTTTTCAAAACAGAGGGCCACCACAGCTCTGCTCCAACCACCTCTAACTCACACCTGCTGAATACCTCTAGTAGTCTTGATTAGTTGGATCAGCTGTGTTTGATTAGGGTTGGAGCAAAACTGCAGAGCTGCGGCCCTCCAGGAATCGAGTTTGAGTTTTAACAACCTAAGCGCGATGTCTAAAGCGGATGGCATAAAAAGCACTGAAGAACATTTTCAGAAGGCAAAAACTTGCACTTAAAGGGTCCATATAAAGAGTTGAGCTACAAAATCAGATTTTTTCTTCTAAAATTAGCATTCCTTTCAGGCTCTTATGTCTAGATTCAGTAATTTCTTACTTTATGGCAAAGAATACATTATTTGATTGCATTTAACATGAAATAACTGAATATAAACATAAGAGGCTGAGAAAAATGCTCATTGTGGAAGAAAACTCTAGAGGTTTTTACATCTGCACTTCATATTGTTACCTCAAAGGTACCTATTAGCACCTACAAATTTCAGGAGGTGCACTTTTGTACTTTTTAGATACTAATACTGTATTAACCTTTAACCCTGAGAGTGTAGGCCTAAGTACACTGTAAAAAATAGCTGCAATAACTACAATTAGGTGACTTTACTTTAAAAAAATGAGTAAACCTGTTGCCTTAAAAATTATTAAGTAAATGAACTACAGTATGTGAATAATTAAGTTAAATCAACTTAACAGTTACAAGTTACAACTGGTTTCTCACCTTTTACTCATCTTACTCACCTTTTAAATTAAGTCAACTTGTTGCTTTTAAGGCATTGGGTTTACTAACACTGTAAAAAAAATGCTGGGTTCCACACAATTTTTTCACGTTGTCCCAACACAAATCAATTAAGTTAACTCAATTGTAATTACAAATTTAAGTGGATTGAACATAAAACAATTAAGTTGTCCCCCAAAATCCTCAAGAATTGTGTTGTTTCATCTCATTTTAAATACGTAGCTTGGAGAAGCAGCAAAACATCTTTTTTTGAGTGAACTTTTAGTAATGAATCGCTTTGAATAGTGAAACAGTGAACAGATCACAATGAAATTACGCCCATAAAAGCATAAATAAATCATATACACTGAAAAAACATAATTTTGCTGTGTATTTGCTTATTTAAAATGACCTGAATCAACACAATTCTTAAGTTTTTGGCAGGACAACTTCAATGTTTTATGTTCAATCCACTTAAATTAGTAAAAACAATCAAGTTAACTTATTCGATGTGTGTTGGGACAACATGAAGGAATTGTGTGTGACCCAGCATTGTCTACAGTATAGATGGTGTGTTGTTTGCTAACTTAGAAAGTAATCAAATTATGATGTGTTGTTTGTACTAATCTGGCAAGAGTTTCTTCATATTTTGTACTTGTGTTTTACAGTGGTCTCATTGTAAGGCTTGTACTTTAACAAAGAGTCCCGTCTGAACTCGGGACCATTCTCACATGATAAACTCTGTCATCAGTTCAACAGTCAAGGGAGTTTAAGTGAACTTTTCCACACTTAACCTGAATAATCTTCTGAAAAAGCGAAATATCTTCTTACACATGCCAGCTAATCAAACCGCCCATGCAAGACCATCAATAACGGTCAATCAATTATGAATTGTTACAATAGTAGACACAGCTCAGGTCTCTTATCCTGGAGAATTGATTTGAAGACTGTGCGATGACTGAATAAGAGCCATTCTCCATTGTTTTGGAACAGGGGCCCATACACTGCTTTACTGATTGCGTCACACTGGCCTCATTAAGGATCCCAATACTGCTGTTTCACAACAAACATCCCCTGATCCTCCAGAGTAGAAATCTATTGAAAGAATTCAACCTAGTCACTAAATACTTATCACAGTGTTTGTGTGTAGTTCGCTCCAAGGTCCAGTGAAGACATGAACTGTTTGTACAGCTGTGCAAGGAGCAAGCAGGACGACACTGGCTGACTTTACATCAGACACAATGGCACCATGACATGAGTGACTCTTGCAAAAACTATACAGTATATATACAGGGGTTGGACAATGAAACTTTAACGCCTGGTTTTAGACCACAATAATTCATTGGTATGGTGTTGGGCCTCCTTTTGCAGCCAATACAGCATCAATTCATCTGGTAAATGGCAGTTGCAAATTCTGCACAGTGAACACCCCAAAGTGCCTTAATAATATTTAGCTCAGGTGACTGTGCAGGCCATGGGAGATGCTCAGCACATGGTCCTCCAGAATGGTTTGGTAGTCCTTGGTAGTGACGTGCCCATCTAACACAAGGATTGGGCCTAGGAAATGCCATGATATTGCAGCCCAAACCATCACTGATCCACCCCCATGCTTCACCCTGGGCATGCAACAGTTTGAGTGGAACGCTTCTTTGGGGCTTCTCCCGGTTGTGGGAAAGACAGTGAAGGTGGACTCATCAGAGAACAATACATGTTTCACAGCTCAAGATTTTTGCTTTTGGCACAATTGAAATTGCCGTTTGGCATTGGCACGAGTGACCAAAGGTTTGGCTACTGTAGATGATGATAGATGATGATTTTAATATTATTAGTAGAATGTGCTTTTATAATTTAAGCAAATCCACCATCATTTACTCATATTTATTTTTTTAGCAAAAACCACTTGAAAGAATAATGTGAAAATTACTAGGTTTTTTTGAGTGATAGATGATAATTTTAATATTATTAGTGGAATGTGCTTTTATATTTTAAGCAAATCAAATTTATTAATGAAAATTACTCATTCTTAAAATGTAAAATGCATAATTTATAATGAAATGCATACACAATGCAATTTTGCCAAATATCATTTTATTACATGTTCCACTGATAACAAAATGGTACATACACTTTGTTAAACAAATCTATTTAAAATTTACAGCAATGTTAAACTCTAAAAAAGTTCTTTATCCATGTCATGGAAAAATTGTTCTGTAAACTTTACTTTTGTAGGAATAGTCACATTTTAGACAAAATTCTGACAGAAGTTGTGTATTGCATAACATATAAAACCAAGCTGTATCTCAAAATATTAGCAACACAATCAATCAGTCAATGCAGTGAAATTTCCTCAAAAGGTTGTAGCAGTGAAATTGTGTCAGAAATTT
>CAIGQZ010034880.1:2911733-2930769 GCA_903798205.1 Danio tinwini
TATTTGGAACTGTACCATAAAATTATTTTGTCCTCTCTAAATGCTAGTCATTATTTTTGATTAGAAAGAAAATGTAAACACATTATAACGATGATTCTAATTCTAATATACTATTACGATGAGTTATATTTATATTATTTTTGACCAACATAAATACCTGATTTCTGCTCGCAAGTGTGATCTCCTTGTGAACTGTTTATCATGAGATCGCATGCTTCTTCGTGCGCCTTTGGTTTTTCTCTGTGGTTAGTCTGGTGCGCGTGAGAGTGTCCGGCGTGAGAGTGTCCACCATGCGCATGCCCGTGCCCACCAAACCCCGCGTGTCCGTGGAAGAGAAACAAACCGAGCACATTCACCAAAAGACCCGCAACACCGACCCAGATGACCACGCGTGGGTTCTCGATCTCGTGCGGCTGCGTGTAGCGCTCAACGGCCTCTAAAAAAATTGTGAAGCAGAGGGCTGTCAAAAACACGGCGTTCACCAGAGCTCCCATCACTTCAGCGCGGATCCATCCGTACGTGTTTTTACTGGTGGCTCGAGTTGTCTCCGCAAAGCTCACCGCGATTAAAGCCACTATTAGCGCTATTACATCCGACAGCATGTGAAAAGAGTCCGACAACATCGCGAGAGATGCTGTAATTCTGCTGACCACAACTTCCACAACAAAAAACACAAGTGTTAAAGTTAGCATGCACAGCAAACGCACCCGATTCTGTCCCAAACCCATTTTGTCTTAAAAAAAAAACTAAAAGAGAAAAAAATATACAAAATGTTATTATTTACATTTCGCGATTTAAACAACGGGTTAGATTAATAATAATGAAAATAAACGCTGTTGCTATTGGCAACTCACGAAATGTCAGTTGTTCGACGCATTCATGAAACATTTCATTCACAGAGAGCAAAAACTGTCTGCCATACAGGGCGATGATGGAGTAAAATGCTCGTGGATCTTCGGGACAAATCAAACGAAACTTGAGACTTTGCACCCGGACCGGTGAACTTCTCTCCACACGTTCTGAGTGACTGCGAGTCTCTGCTGCGTCCCCATTGGCCGAATATCAGTGTGTGCTGGAGAGTCACGTGGTCAGGGAGAAACACATTCTGCATCCACTTCAGACGATGCAAATCAGTGCAATTAGTGCAAATGAGTGAAAATTACTCTAAGGTGTGCATAGATTAGCTGTACTGGTCATAAAGGAAGATTATCATTATCTATAAACTTCATTATTGTGAATCTGAGTCACATAGGTATCATAACCAACCCCGAAAAGAACGTTGGATTGTGCAATAATAAACTGGCTATATGGTCTGCTCGGATTGATTTGTTTCATTTTGGGGTACCCAGTGCTGTAGGGCACGGTTTTTATGCTTTAAGCAAAGCACCACAATTAAATATGCGAGGTACCTCCAAATATGCGAGGTATCCTATAAAATGTAAATATACAGCCTTTTATAGCTATTTTTTATTTTTGTATAAAGCCTCAGTATGCTGAAAATGCATATAATAAAATATTTTACAACCATTTGTTATATACATTTTCAGCATAAACTGGGACTTCGTACAAAAAATAAATAAATAATATATATATATATACATATAAATAATATATATATATATATATATATTTGTTTTTGTTTTGTTTTTTCTGGGGGGTATATTAATCGTATTTACATAAACTCTTATGTATTATTTATTTATGTTATAAATATCATAATTATTAAACTAATGCAATAGCTATTTTATTAATTTGTAGTTTGGTTTGCTTTAATCTTATTCTTATAATTTATTTATTTTATTGGTTTCGTTATTTTTATAATTTATTCTTTAGATTTTATTGTTTTATTAGGATTTCATCACACCAATATATATATATATATATATATAACACCATTGTTTATGAACAAGATAGTCAAATGGCTTTGTCATGTTTTCATTATGACACTTTACTCTGTAAATTTTTTCCAATGCAAAAAAGTCTGATTTTGGTGACACGTCCTGAAAATGCTCAGGACAGCACTATATACTATTTGCACAGCCATTTGAAAACTACAGTAAAGTTAGACATCACTGCATTTAGTGAGGTATGAGTACAAGACACTGAATATGTATGTTTCACATTTTTACTGCATTTGCTCTTTACAATTCGAATTTATTCACAGCATTGTGCAAAAGAATAAACACACCCTTATTTACAACAAACAGAAACTCCCTTTGGGTGGAGATGTGCACAACTGTAAACAATATTGCAGAACATATTGGAACTGAACATACAACATACACAGGTCTGTAAATCAGTCATGAAATTGTTCAATTTAGAAGACATTTTCAAAAAAAAAGATTTAAAGTTTTTTAATAAAATTAGCTTGACAGATTTTGACAACTAGTTCAACATTATTGTATGTAATGACTCAAGTAATGAAATGAGGACTATTAGCTTTATATGGATTGACTATTCAGCATCCACAAGTTTAGTTAATTTTGACTAACATGACATAAACAAATGATAATGTTACAAACAGCAGAGAGCTGTATGAAAGCAATTGATGCATGTCCAAAACATTTGCAATTTGTTGGAAGGAATGAGAAACTGCTACTATGATGTGCAAAAATGACTAATTGTTTTGAGAAATGCATTAACTGTTGTGCAAATGTAAATAGTGTTGTGAGAAATGCACCAAAGTGACTGAGAAAAACTGTAATATGGTAATTATTCATTAAATCACTTTGCCTTTCCAGTAATATTTATTTTCATAGATGTTTTAATAAAGAAGGAGTTGTCCAACACTTATGTACCTTTTTTATGAGAACAATTGTGTACCTTTTATTTAAGTTTTACCATAAAAGGCACAGTACAGTATAATAAGAGGTCCTTTCTGTACCGTATAAGGTACAACTTTTACAAAAATACAAAACTGTTCCTTAAGGAACATTATTTGTACCACCATGTACCTTTTTTCTGAGAGTGCATAGACAGACAGACAGACAGACAGACAGACAGACAGACAGACAGACAGACAGACAGACAGACAGACAGACAGACAGACAGACAGACAGACAGACAGACAGACAGACAGATAGATAGATAGATAGATAGATAGATAGATAGATAGATAGATAGATAGATAGATAGATAGATAGATAGATAGCTGGATAGATCTTTAATTATATATGGAAAGTGAGATAGGCTATGGGCATATAGACGTTTTAATTTCACAGCAACCTGTTTTCCCCCTCTGCTATCAGTTTTATGTTTTTTTCACCCTATTAAAGGTTTGATATCTCTTAAACCTAGGATAAAACACCAAAGTAGCCAATTAATAGCCAAATACCCTAGTTAGTGACCATATAATTTACGCTGACCTGTAATAACCTAATCAGCGGTAATCTTATGATTGAATGATTATAGCCCACACCGAGTGCGTCAGCGCCTCGCGCAGGCAGAAACAGAGTCTGGTCCACCTATCAGCATCCGTCCGCCCGTGAGCGCGCTCTGCCTATTGTCTGCGGGAAACAGGGCGTGTGCCGCCGGAGAGGGAGATGCGCAAGCCTCGCTGCATGGAGCTGTATGTGATGATGGCTATGGACCACCAAGATGCTCTGCGCTCACGTTTACATGGGACGGACGTGCATTTGCCGCATTTGTAGCCTTCATGCGAATGAGTGTTTTCTGACATCGCTCCTCGCGTCTTTACATAAAACAGCAGAATATTAAAGACGCGGATTTTTCATCAAAATGTTTAAGAGGAACAGCTTATTGCGACCACGCTCCATGTCGATTGGCAAAAAATCAGAGGCGGTTAAGGTGGTGGTGCGGTGCCGCCCTTTAAACAAGAAGGAAGAGGCGATGAATCAGGAAAGAATTGTTGAAGTAGATGTCAGACTGGGACAGGTGAGCGTGCGTAATCACAAATCCTCCGGAAGCCTCGTCAAATCATTCACGTTTGATGCCGTCTATGACGTGTGCTCAAAACAAAACGAGTTGTACGACTATGCATGCAAACCTCTTATTGACTCTGTTTTGCTCGGGTTCAACGGAACAATATTTGCATATGGGCAAACTGGCACAGGCAAAACATACACAATGGAAGGTGTGCCCACGGACCCTGAGACGAGGGGAGTGATCCCAAATTCGTTTCAGCACATATTTACTCAAATATCCAGGTCTCAGAACCAGCAGTATCTAGTTAGAGTGTCTTACATTGAGATATATCAAGAAGAGATACGAGATCTCCTCTGCAAGGACAACAACAAAAAACTAGAGCTCAAGGAAAACCCAGAGTTGGGCGTTTATGTTAAAGACCTCTCGTGTGTTGTGACCAAGAACATAAAGGAGATTGAACACGTCATGAACTTGGGGAATCAATCAAGATCTGTTGGATTCACCAAAATGAATGAGCGCAGCTCCAGATCTCATGCGATTTTTGTCATAACTATTGAGTGTAGTGAAATGGGCATTGATGGTGAGGACCACATTCGTGTTGGAAAGTTAAACATGGTGGATCTTGCCGGTAGTGAGCGGCAAAGTAAAACAGGTGTGCAGGGACGGAGATTTAAAGAGGCTGCAAAGATCAACTTGTCTCTTTCTGCTCTTGGAAATGTCATTTCGGCTTTGGTGGATGGGAAGAGTACCCACGTCCCCTACCGGGATTCCAAACTCACCCGGTTGTTACAGGACTCACTGGGGGGCAATGCTAAAACTGTTATGGTGGCTACCATTGGACCAGCTTCATGCTACTATGATGAGACTCTCACTACGCTGAGGTACGCAAACAGAGCGAAGAACATCAAGAACAAGCCAAAGATCAACGAGGACCCCAAAGATGCCCTGCTCCGTGAGTTCCAGGAGGAAATAGCCCGTCTGAAGGCACAGCTCGAGGAACGAGGGATGCTGGCGAAAGAAAGAAGGCGACAGAAGAGAAACAGCCTGAGGTTGAAGAGGAGTATGAGTAGCGGAGAGGTGGAAACTCCAAGAAATGGAGAGGTAGAGGTTGTTGAGACGGTTCGGGAGGAAAGCGTGGAGGACTATTGGTGGAAGCAGCAGATGGCCAAGACCTCTGCCAATTACAAGCCAGATATTAGCAGGAAACTTGGCACGGTAAACAAGAAAGTAAAGACTGTGGAAGAGTTGCTGAAGGAGCAACAAGCTATGGAAATTATGATCGAAAAATACAAGGTTAGTTCTTTCCACGCAACTTTTTTTTCTTCGTGCAGATTATATCAGTCATAAATCACACCATTTACTGCGTGCCATGGGTTTTTTTGTAGGCTATGGAAAGTAAGCTTCTGGTTGGAGGGAAAAACATCATTGACCACACCAATGAACAGCAGAAAATGCTGGAACTGACGAGGCTGGAGATTGCTGAGCAGGTAACTATCAAAAGTAGTAGGCTTTACATTAAATAGCAATGTACTTTAAGGATCTCATATGTATGTGATTAATCTTTCTAGGATAGAAAAGAAAGAGAAATGCAGCAGCTGATGTTTGAACAAGACGAAGAAACTATTGAACTGAAAGAGACGTTCTCCACTTTACAGCAAGAGGTGGAATTTAAAACTAAGAAACTTAGAAAGGTGCGTAAGGTCACAACTAGGCCCACACGGAATCTGCGCACGCAGAATTCCGCAGATTTTTATCCCATCATTCACAGCAAAAATTCAAGTGTTAAATATACAGTGTGATTTTTTTGGTGTTGTTCAGTGTTTAAACCGGAGAACATAATAATCCATGAGTGGGAAAGAGCGTATATTTAAAAGTTTTTTTTTCAGAGTTAAACTTTTTACCCAATATGCAGTGTATTTCCCACCAGTGATGGGAAGTCAATTTTTTTTACTCAAAACGGTTCTTTCAGACAACAGTGATCAAACCAGTATGTTTTACTTAAACTTGAAACATGTCTTGTTGCATTTTAAAATGCAAAGAGTTAAATGTATTGAAATTTCTGAAAAGATTAATGAACATTTAATAATTTAAAACTATTTTCAACATATTTGATCACTGTTATCTGTCACACACACCAATTGATAATATAGGAAAATGGTAATATATTAACACTTTGAAGGTTAAGACACACTCCAGTTTGATGTAAGAATAAACTCTTGCTGTGTTAAAATGAACTCTGAGAGTAATGTACGAATTTCACACTTTAGAAAGTCTTATTTTAACTCCAAAATGGAGGGAGTCATATATACACCCAAGGAGTGTTAAGTTTAACTCAAATTGAGTTAAATGTACACTGATATTTTTGCTGTGTTAATTCTGTTTATTTACTTGAGTAAATGTGTGTAAATTTAAATTTATTCATTTTTAAAATGAATTTCAGTAATATTATTGACTAATATGAAAATGATCATCTGATTTATGTACAATGCAGTTTGTAAAGTAGTATTTTCTGTCTTTGTGTAGATATATTATATGAGAGACTTGCTTTGTTTACCAAATAAAGTGAATCTAATTGGATTTGCATTTTAAACAATAAATAAAAGTTAAAAAGGTATTATTTTTTATTTCACATATTAAGGTTTTAGTTATGAGACTCCCAAAATAATTCCACAGAAATCCGCAGATTTTTACCAAAATTCTCAGCAGAAATAGCAAAAAATGTCCGCAGATTCCGTCTGGCCATAGTCACAACTAATGTGACTGCTAACCTGTATTTTTGACGGACTAACATCCCTGTGCCTTTCATATCACACCTAATTGTCTTTCTGTTCAAGTGTTTTTGTACTCAGATTGCTATTTTAAATATTTATTAATTCAGTAATTTGTCATTCTTATACTCTTAAGTGAGATAATATACAAAAATGCATTTGTTATGTCGGGTTTTATTGGGTTTATAGTAGTGACAGTTTTGTTTGCCCATCCAGAAGTTTTTATAAGCCTGGTTCCCTCAACAAAAAGTTAGTAGTATTTTTGGAGTTCATTCATTTTTTTCTTTCAGCTTAGTCCCTTATTTATCAGGGGTCACCACAGGGGAATGAACCATCAACTATTTTGGCATATTTTTTTACGCAGGCCCTTCCAGACACAACCTAGTACTGGGAAACACTCATACACTCATTCAGGCACACTCATACTCTACGGCCAATTTTAGTTTATCCAATTCACCTATACCTCATGTCAATAGACTGTTGGGGAAACCAGAACATGCAGAGATAACCCACACAAACACGGAGAGAACGTGCAAACTCCACACAGAAATGCCAACTGACCAAGCTGACACTTGAACAAGCAGCCTTCTTGATTTGAAGACACAGCTAACCACTGAGCCACCTTGGCGCCTTATTTTTGGAATTACACAACAAAATATCCCAAAAAAGTACAGAATCTTATATATTTGGATAATCTTCACAAATCAACAACATTCATACATTCTGAAGCTTAAAGTTGTAAAGAAAGCTATGGTTAGGCTATCAAAAACTCTAAAAATAGTTCACCCAAAGTATGTAAAAACTGTTTGCTATGTATTCCTTTTGTTTCCACATATTTCTTTTGAAGAACACTAAGAACATTATTGAAAAAAGTAAGAACATTGAACATTTAGTTTCACAACTAAAAATGTTGATAACTGTTGACCTTGATAGTAGAAAAAAATATCATGGAAGTCAATGGGTTTTAACAGCTGTTTGGTTTAACCACTGACTGGTTACATGAGTAAAGTATATCAGATGTTTGTTTGACAAAACACACATTTATTTCATTATAGCAAAGTCAACCTTGCTTTGGTTGCTCCTCTCAGTTTTACAGTAAGCTGCAGTTGGTGAGATCTGAGATTGGGGATATCATCAACGAACATGTCACAATGAGGCAGGAACTGGAGCAGACAATGAACGAGCTGACAAGAGAGATGAAATTCAAGTATGTCCCACCAGCCCTCACTGCTTTAAACTATAAAAATACACATGTGTGGATGAGTTTGGTTTTGTCACTTGTGTGTTTGTATTTCCACCAGAAATCTGATCATTGAGAACTTCATTCCTCCGGAGGAAAAGAATAAGATCATAAATCGGCTCCACTTTGATAGCGAGGAAGACCAGTGGAAAGTTTTACCTCTTCTCCCTTCAGAAAAGTATGAGCCATTGTTTTAAACATTGCTGGACCAGGATGTATAGACACTTACGTCATGATATTGTGCTTGTGTTTGATATTTTGTTTCCAGTAACTCACCTCTCGTCCGACGAAGACCAACTTCTGTAGTGGGAAACAAGAGACCAGTTAGTATGTACGCTCAAACTGCCGTGGCACACGGGTCGCCTTCTAGATACAGGGTTAGTACTGAGTTTATATTCGACTTTCGCTTATGAATTTAATTAAACTGACCTAAAATCTACTCTAAAAAACAAGATTTCAATTCTTATACGTGACCATGTGACCCTTATGTTGCATCAGTACAGTATATTTAAAAAAATACATGAGTTAAAAAATTATCGATTTTTCTTTTATGCCAAAAATCATTAGATATCAAATATGAAGATTTTCTACATTAATATTTTGTGTAAGTTTCCTAATGTACTTAAAACTTTTGATTAGTAATCTGCATTGCTTAGCACTTCATTTAGGCAACTTTAAACATGGTTTTCTCAGTATTAAAAACCTTCAGATTTGTTGTAAGTAGTATTTTGGCCAAAAACAGTATTTTCCTATCCTAACAAATATATAATAATGGAAGTGTATTTATTTAGCTTTTTAAGCGATGTATAAATCTCAATTTCCAAAAAAACCAATTGACACTATTGACTGGTGTTGTGGTCCAGAGTCACAAATTTTCAATTTTAAGATAAAACTATTTTTAGCTAATTAAAATGAGACAGTACTTTAACAATTAATAATTATTTGCACAATAAACAGATGTTAATAAATGTGTTTACCAATGATTTTATTACAGTTTTTCTCCATTGGTTTGGCTCAGTTCTTGAAACGGGAATTACATTCTCAATACTCTAAGATTGTTTTGCAAAACAGTCTTACAGTTTAGCACAACACTATAGCTCACTCGCAATAGCTCATATCTTTCCCAAAACTGTTCGTTCATGTGTCAAAACTAAATTTCCTTCTCATTTAAACAGTCAGTGCCCCCAAATTCCTTTGTCCTTTTGGCATTGCGTAAGCACTGCAAGTCAAAATGTTTAGATGTTTTGTCACTATGACAGAGGACCATTGAAATATCCCTCATGTCCACCTTTCAGTCTTAGACCAGTTTTTGAAAATGGTTACTGAACTGGTTTTTTTGTCTTTTGACAGAATGCAAGTGTGTAAAAAACTATATAAAATAAATTGCTAAGATTTTAAAAAAATATGAGAAATAAGGATTTTCAGTCTGATCTCACGAGGAAAGTAACTATTTTATGTTTTGTCAGTTCAGTGGCTAATTCGTTCATGTTCAGTCGTACGAAAATGTATGATTTTAAAAAGGAGGCGTGGCACCAAACCCCACCCCTAAACCCAACCATCATTGGGGGATAAGGAAATCATACTAAATTGTATGAATGAGATCATACAAATTTATTCGAATTAGCTACTAAATCAAAAGTTACCAATTGCCGTGAGATAGTGTTGGGATTTTAGGTTAAGAGAAGCCGCCCAGGTTTGACATCATACTGTACATTGCACTCATACTGCCAATGAAATTGTAACTATTATCAATCACACACATAAAGTAATTAACATACATCAGAATTTAAAAAAGTACAGCATAATATACTGTAATATAAACACACAAACAAAAAAATATAAATTATATACAGCCTACAGTGCTTGATTAGTCATCTGAGATGTGTGAAATTCCTCCTTTGTTAGTCAAGTTCTAGTGTCACCTGTACATGTTGTTTTGAGAATGTAATTCCAGATTCAAGAAATGAGCCAAACCTATGGAGAAAAACTGTAATTTAGGATTTATACTGAATAGCAAAAACATGGTTTGATATTTTAATGGCCATTGAATGGAGTCATTATAAAATGAATTTTAGTTGAACTCTTTTTACTGACAATTCTCAGTCAGAGAGGTATTACAAGTGAGGGAAAGAAAAACCATAATACATTATTTTCACAATGTTGAAGAAAGAATTACTGGGTAGTAACACATTCCTTACTCTCTGAACCATATTGAGATGAAAATGAAGTAAACAACAGCAACAAACAAAATAAAAACAAAGAAAAAAACAAAGCAAACAATAAAAAATAAATAAATAAATAAATGAAAAACGTACATATACATATAATAATAATAATAAATTAACAAATGGCACCTAAATGAGCCATTACCGTTAAATGTAAGATATCACACAATTTCTTTTCCTAATACACTCTTAGACAAGTTTGTATCATTCAAAAGCGAGAAAAAAAGAAGAAGAAAAAAGACAGATACAGACAGGGTTAGGTATGCAAGACAGGATGTATATAAAGCTATTTTTTAAAATACAACAGAAAAGGTTGCCAAGCTGTATAGAAATCCTCTGTTTTGCCATTAATTGTATATCTAATTTTCTCTATTTGAATAAACTGCAACATGTCATACATCCAATGAAAGTAGTTGGGCGGAGAAGGGTTTTTCCAATTCAATAGTATAATTCTTTATAAAACAAATTTTATTAATTAAATATGAATTCATCAAAATATTCATATAAAAAAAATTATAAAAAGAAAAACATCAAATTTATTAAAGAGCCCCTATTACACATTGAAAAGGGTCATATTTCGGTTTTATGGGTCTCCAACAACATACTGATATGTATGCAAGGTCAAAAAACACATTCATGGTCTTATAATCTGCATTTATTTTTACCTAATTATCCCAGCGACTCCCATATGAATCGTTCAGCGATTCATTTGTTCCCAAACCCCTGCTTAGCACAAAGCTAATCTGCGCTGATTGGACCGATGACCGCCTGTTGTCATTGGTCGACAGCGTTCAGCGCGAGACAGTAAAATGCACAGCGCGGTTTATCAAGCCCCCGGGTCGCCAACATTGGTATAGGATCCGATAGCAGTGAATGCCCGAAACAGGCTTCAAAGTAAACTTACCAACACCACAGTAAACAGTACCCAGTTCTCAACAGTGTTATTCAAACACCTCAGCGCCGAAAGCAGTGCAGTTAAACACTAGAATATTGCTCTTGTTAAGTATGACACACATTCAGTTTTAATCCACACGGCAGCAACAGCTTAACTATTCTGAACCTTGACCGCTGCACGTGTGCAGGATCAGCTAACGGTGGCCATAGCAACGACAAATGGCAGTGGAACGAGCTCATGAAAGCATTTCAATCTGTAAACAAAGCAGCACGCGTCGCGTTTACAACGTTGCATTAGACGCAATATGGGAATATAAAGAGTTAACCTGATACAGTACAAGCGGTTACTAGTAACAAAACATGTAGATAATTTCTATTTGCAATCATTGCTGTGGCACCTCGTCTGTGAACTGCTATATGTTCTAAGGGCTTACCTGTACTCTGCTTTTCTAAATGATCACATCCCCAGCCGGAAGGTTGTAGCGTCCTCTGTCCTCTGACAAGCTATCTCTGCAGGCTCCCGCTCTCCATTCGCAAGCCTTTTCAGTGCTGCTCACCAGCCCGAAGCCCAGCGTTCAGCAGCCTGCCGGTGTACCTAATAATTTGTTCTTATTTTGCCTGCACCCCTGGTGTCATGTCTGTCCATTACAAGATGGAGGAAGAAACTATTGCATGAGCTGTGTAGTGATAGATCGCCCATTGTAAGCGTGCAGATTTCTGAACGACTCCTTTCCCTCACACTTCCAATAATATCCAGGTAAACACAGCGTCTTCATGAATTTTGCCGGGTCTGCGCGCGCAATCATTATGTTTCGTAACGACGTCACGCCAAAACGGCTGAAGACTCGTTATCAAGACGATTCATTTAAACCACTACATGTTGACTCCTTTATAGATGAATCAATAAAAACTGTCCACTTTCAGATTTAAGCTAAGTTACACACTACGTGGATGGTCAATTTCAAAAACCCATAATAGGGGCTCTTTAAGTACATATTTCAAATTTCAAATAGTTTAGAAGGGAAATAAGGAATTGGATTCACAAATGACAGCTTTTAATTAAAAGGGCAATTTTCATTTCCTATTGCTAGGCTATACCAATTAGAGAGCTTTTTTCATCCATCTTGCAACAGATAATTTGCATTATTTAACCTTCACCAGCGAAAGGCCAACAGTATCTTGAAAAAGCTAAACAGAGAAGCTGAATCGAGAAGCTGAATGACGAAGCAAAGTGAATAGCACACTAAAAAGGAAATGGAAATGCAAATGGAGTTGCCAATTAAAATGATTATCTATATTTATAATTCAATCTGTGAATCTACTTGAAGCTTCCTGTGTTTGCAAGTGGACTTTGTGCTTTCTCATGTAACATCAGCAAAATTATTCACTAAAAAAAGCAGCATTTTATGCATCCCTATTTCTCACTGAACATAAAGGATTGATTGTCACTTTGTGAAATCGAAATTTGCAAGGTTTATTTTGCTAGCTCACATTATTATTCTTTAGTTGAAATTATGTTTAGTTTGGAAATCTTCATCAAAGTCTGACCATTTGCTTCTGCATTTGGAGTGCAGGTCATTCCTGACATCAGTTTGACGGCTTTGATATTATAAACCAAGCCCCTCTTTTTTATTGCTCAAAACACAATATAAAAGGTGACCATTATTCATTCATTCATTCATTCATTCATTCATTCATTCATTCATTCATTCATTCATTCATTCATTCATTCATTCATTCATTCATTCATTTTCTTTTCGGCTTAGTCCCTTTATTAATCTGGGGTTGCCACAGCAGAAAGAACCGCCAATTTATCTAGCATATGTTTTATGCAGCGGATGCCCATCCAGCTGCAACCCATCACTGGGAAACAAAGGTGAACTTAAAAAAATGTATACTGTATAATAATGGTAAAAAATAAACTAATAAATTAAATTCACAAAGCATAATGTACAGCATTTTTACATCCAATGATTTTAAGAAATAGCAGGGGAATCAAAAAACTATTATAATAATTGATACATATCTGATTTTTTTTTGCTTTTCAACAATATCACAGTAGTAATGCAAATATCTAAATACAAAAAAATTGTTAATGTGGCAGATGTCTCAGCAAATTTGTGTATATGAACTTTTTTCAATAAAATAAAGAGAATAACAATATATTCAAGACTTTTGTTGGATTTGTTTTCATCATAAAGAAAAATAACCATGCCCCTTTTTTTCTTTTATGTACAATTTATTTATCTTTGCCATGGCTTATTCTAATTGTTTTAAATTCCAAGAAATTATAACACAACTTAGAATACAGTAAAATAGAACAGTTCTTTTACACAATATTCACACAGGAAAAAGAGCAAAAAAACAAAAACAAAAAAAAAACAATAATGCAATAAAAAAAATTCAAGTAGCATGAAATATCTCATCATATTTACTCAAGAAAGAAGCACATTTCTGATCATCAATTAATCTAAGTGGTTTAATTAAATGTTCTATTTCACATAAGAAGTCCATAAAAAATATATATTTTTAAGGAACCTCTGTTTGTGAAAGTAAAATTTCCCAGCACTCAAAAAAAATGTTTTTGCTTGTTCAAACTACTTAATTAAAATGAACTGAAACAGCACAATTCTTGAGATTTCATTGGGACAGCTTATTTTTTAATGTTCAATGCACATAAATTTGTTAAAAGTGTTAACCTAATCAATTTGTGTTGGGTCAACTTGAATTGATTTTTTTACAATGAGTATAAGAAAGTTCACAGCGGAACCACGCCCCTCTTACCATTAGTTTGCTATGGCAGAATGATGCGCAAAAAGAAAGCCCCGCCCCCTACTCAATATTCAATTTCAGTATGAAGTACATCCTCACTGTAAAAAATGCAGGGTTCCACACAATTCATTCATGTTGTCCCAACACAAATTGTTTAAGTTAACTTAACACTTTCAACAAATTTATGTGGATTGAACATAAAAAAATTAAGTTGTCCCAATTAAATCTCAAGAATTGTGTTGTTTCAGCTCATTTTAAATAAGTAGTTTGAACGAGCAAAAATATAAATATTTGAGTGCTGTTTATGTGGACTGTAACTAAAATTCTACTGATTCCAAATGTTTAAACAATTTGACTACAACAATCTGTTTGTTGGCACAGGCTGAGAACATCATGCTTCTGGAGCTGGATGTTTCTCCACCCACTATGGTGCCCTTGGACCTTCAGCGGTCAGATATAAGAACCCAAGACTTGATCCATGACTTTGGCCATTACAGAAAGAGGACGACGGCATCACGGGTCATGAAAGCCAGATCATGGTCAGCACATATTGAGTATCATCTTTAATTCAGCCAAAATGAATTGTCTGCATTTAAACCTTGCACTTTTCTTCCTCCTCAAGGTACCAAGGCCCGAGCCATTCTGCTTGCTCGTCTGCCAGCTGTATGCCCTCGGACCCTCAATGCCCATCAGCCTCGGGGATGGAGGCATGTGCGTCAACGTACCAGCCATGAGTCTGTACATATATAATGCCTGCAAGTGTAGAAGCATAGAAAGCACTTAATTCTTATTCTTTGCACTGTTTTCATGAGCTTTAAACGATGCCGTTTGTCTTTTCTGCCATCTTTTTAGCATCAAAGCTTAGTCATTAAGCACAATTGTCTCCTGTATACTTGAAAAACGCTAGTGTGTGCTGTTTAAGCTTGTGATGATGTCATTCTTGAACAGAAATGCAAACAATAAATGTATGAAAAGCGAACGGTCTCTCAGTGTATATTACATAACCAACGCAACCTCACGTCAACTTTTAATTTAGTTACTAGTTCATATATATGAGTTTGTATGATCTCATCTGCACATTTTAGTATGGTTTAGGATTTCATATTAATTAAATGTCATGAATTTGCACTAATTAGCCACTTTTCATCCATTACATAAAGTACTTACTGTGTGTTTTCGTGTGAGATCAAGCTGTAAGATGTTATTGATTAGTCTTGATTTGAAGTTTATTTTACGATGGCATAAAGAAATAAGTAGAAATCCAGTTCTGAACTAAACAATCCTGACTCAAACCAAACAGCAGCTGGAACACAGGCACATTGAAAATAATGTTAAATAGCAGACAAAGCACAAGAAGGGTTGGAATAAGGATGCTAGTGTACCCTATAGCTCATATGACTGTAGATTGCATACCGTTGCAGGTCATTTTAGATTAAGAGCTCTAGGAGGTTGATCATAAGACTAAGGCCAAGAGGCAAGAATTACCCTTTCATGCACATGCATATATATTGTTTGGACGGTTGATGAAAATATGAAGATGTCCTCATTGTTTCCTCACACTCAAGTGGTTCTCTTTTGTACATGAAAGAAGATATTTTGAAGAATGTTGGAAATCAGCAGCCATTGACATCTATAATATCTACATATCTATATATCCATATATCTACGGTGCTCAGCATATATGAGTACACCCCTCACAAATCTCTCATTTAAATGAATATTTTCTATAAGAAGCTTTACAATACTTTATTTGTGCATATACATTAGATTAGTCAGTACTGCAGCCAAATCTGGAGATAATCTAACAAAATAACTTACGATAAAGGTTCAAAATTAGCCCAAATTTATATGTTATGGAAAAATATTAAATAAAACTTGTAAAAAGAGCAAAACTCCAGAGAAAATAATAATTCTAAAAATATTGTTGGAAGTTTGTAGTCTGTAATTTGTTTCCCTAATATTTTGCTTGAATTTAATTGTATTATATTTCTATTTCTAAAGATGTTCAGTGACTAAAATATTATTTTAATAAAAATTATCTGTTTAA
Source organism: Danio tinwini (assembly GCA_903798205.1). Taxonomy (NCBI): domain Eukaryota; kingdom Metazoa; phylum Chordata; class Actinopteri; order Cypriniformes; family Danionidae; genus Danio; species Danio tinwini. The sequence continues at coordinate 2,927,565 of CAIGQZ010034880.1, forward strand.
TAAATCTGTTTTGTTCAAATGCACAGAAATATGTTACCCATCTTCACTGAGAAATGGATAAAAATATTCATTTTCAAAATGGGGTGTACTCAATTATGCTGAGAACTGTACATCTATAGCTATATAAATGTCAATGGCTGCTGCTTTCCAACATTCTTCAAAACATCATTTTTTTTATTTACAGAGAAAAGGAATTGAAACATGTTTAGCACCATGTAAGTGTGAGTAAATGATGACAGAATTTTATTTTTTTGGGGTGAACTATCCCTTTAAATGTCAACATGAAATTAATATTGACCTATAATTTCAAAAGGTGAGTGTTAGATTTACTTAAATAAAATTAGTTAAACAAAATAACTTTTGTTTAAAAATATATTAACTCCAATGTGACTTCCATCTTTTTGCGATGTCCCTACAGCTTCTTCAATTGATTAAGATAACAAGGATTTGGTCCAAAGTATTATTATTTCCTTTGGAAGTCAGTTGCTGCTTTTTCCAACATTCTTTATTAGAACCACATGAGAGTAAGTGAATGATGAGGACATTTTAACTTTTAGGTGAAATATCTCTTTAATACAGAATAAAGTTACTTAAGGAATATAAAATTGCTTGAAAAGTGCCATTAATGCTGGCTTTAGTCACACTTTAAAATGTAGGTGTTTAACTTAATTAAAAAAAGGCCAAATTACATTTCAATTCAATTTAATTCATCTTTATTTGTATAGCGCTTTTAAAGTGTGGATCGTGTCAAAGCAGCTTCACATAGAAGATTATAGTGAATTGAAAGTGTCAGTTCAGTTTTAAGAGTTTAAGTTCAGTTCAGTTCAGTTCAGTGTGGCTTATTATTCACTGCTGAGAGTCCAAACACTGAAGAGACATCCATCCATGCACAGCTCTACAAGTCCCGAACCATGCAAGCCAGTGTACATTTCTGCACACATAAGGTTGCTTTTGATTTGGATGGCTTTTTTTTTACATTAATGTCAACTAACTCATTAGATGGTTTGAGTTCGTAGAATAAGTTGACATGTTGTTCTTACCAAGTTACAGTCAGTAGATTGTTCATGCATGGACTGCCAAAAAAGGTATCAGCTAGCTGACATTCATTCATTTTCTTTTTGGCTTAGTCCCTTTATTAATCAGGGGTCGCCACAGTGGAATGAACCGCCAACTTATCCAGCACATGTTTTATGCAGCGGATGCCCATCCAGCCGCAACCCAACACTGGGAAACACCCACATACTCATACACTACAGCCAATTTAGCTTATCCAGTTCACATATACCGCATGTCTTTGGACTGTAGGGGAAATTAAAGCACGCGGAGGAAACCCACGGAAACATGGGGAGAACATGCAAACTCCACACAGAAATGCCAATTGACCCAGCCGGGGCTCAAGCCAATGACCTTCTTGCTGTGAGGCGATTGTGCTACCCACTGCGCCACGTGCTGCCCGCTAGCTGACATGTATTAATCAAAAATACAAGCAATATGGACCGTCAGAATAAAGTGTTACATAGATTCTTGAAATTAAACTAGACTTTTCATGGGGAGATTTATGGTATTTATATTTGCATATTTACAGTATGGGGCTGTACGGTGGCGCAGTGGGTAGCACGTTCGCCTCACAGCCAGAAGGTCACTGGTTCGAGCCTCGGCTGGGTCAGCTGGCGTTTCTGTGTGGAGTTTGCATGTTCTCCCCATGTGGGTTTCCTCCGGGTGCTCCGGTTTCCCCCACAAGTCCAAAAACATGCAGTATAAGTAAATTGGGTAGGCTAAAAAGTCTGCAGTGTATGAGTGTAAATGAGTGTGTATGGGTATTTCCCATGGTGGGTTGCAGCTGGAAGGGCATTCGCTGCGTAAAACATATGCTGGATAAGTTGGTGATTTATTCCGCTGTGGGGACCCCATTAATAAAGGAACTAAGCCGAAAATTTAATAAATGAATGAATATTTCCAGTATGATACCAGCTGGTAACAGAATTTAATAAGAGCAAAACTATTTCACCTGGTGTGTGACAGCAGAATAAGTAAGTGCAGTTTATTCATGTAAAGTAGGCCTGTATTCATAATGTTTTGTCTACATTTAAGGATCTGTGGGACATATATTTGATTTAGACAGGAATGGTGTATTGAACTCTAACACGATCTCCAACTTGCAGTGGTGTTCTCTGACGTTTATTTATGTGGTTTTCATGGACAGTTCATTTTAGTTCTTAGTTTGGGTTCATTTGTTTGTGTAAAAAACTGTACAATGATTTGTTCAAAGCTTAACTCACTCCACATGTAGCTACACTTGTTCTTATATAAGACAAGGTCTCAATATATTAAAATAATTGGACTCAATTAATCTCGAATTTTCTGCACTTTCAGGATTTCAAAATAGTTTTGGCAGCCTCTGCCCATGTTCTGCCCTTTTTCTTCTTCTGTCGTTTCCTAATGTCTGCGCTCGGTCGCGGATAACCGACCTGTGTGCTGTGCAAAGTGTTAATGTTGCTTTAGTTACCGTGCAAGACCTGCCATCTCTGCCATATTGGGTTTTTACTGTACAATATAAGACAGGGTGTCACAGTGGTGCAGTGGGTAGCATGATCAGTTGGTATTTCTGTGTGGAGTTTGCATGTTCTCCCCATGTTAACGTGGGTTTCCTCCGGGTGCTCCGGTTTCCCCTACAAGTCGACATGTGGTATAGGTGAATTAAATAAGCTAAATTGGCCATAGTGTATGTGTGTGAATGCAAGTGGGTATGGATGTTTCCCAATGTTGGGTTGCGGCTGGTAGGGCATCCACTGTGTAAAACATATGCTGGATAAGTTGGCAGTTCATTCTGCTTTGTCGACCCCTGATTAATAAAGTGACTAAGCCAGAAAGAAAATTTATGAATGAATAGTCTCTGACGTTCATTAATGTGGTTTACATGAAGAGATCATTTTAGTTCTTTGGGTTCATTTGTTTGTGTGAAAATATCTGTACAATGATTTGTTCAAAGCTTCCAGCATACAATTTTGTGTTTAATAGACGTCAATAGACATCTAAACGTAGACAGCTTCAAATAGACAGATTAGACACACAGCAAATTTGTTAGTGTACATTTTACACCACAGGTGTTGAATTTAACACTTTTCTAGTGTATATATGAGTCCCATCAGCCAAGTGCTCAGGTTACACTTTCAAAAGTGTTGAATATATACACCTCTGCAGTGTA
>CAIGQZ010034880.1:2931169-2976880 GCA_903798205.1 Danio tinwini
ATATATATATATATATATATATATATATATATATATATATGAAAGTGTAAAATATTTTACACTTAGAGTGTAAACATGCACACCACATTAAACATTTTTAACACCTGCAGGGCAAATTGTCCAGTGTACAACTCCAGAGGTGTTAAATTACACTTTCTTCTGGTGTACATAGTCCCACCAGCCCAGTGTGTAAGTTACACTTTAAAAAGTGTTGAATATATACACCTAAGCAGAATATAGAATTTTACACTATGAGTGCAAAAATTATTAAATACTCTATTACCACTGCCAGGTCATATAAAGCATAAATACATTTTTTTTTAAACTGACATAAGTAAAAGTTAACATTTTCCTCACATGAAATTCACAAAGAAAAGTGTATATTTGAATGCTTAACACCCTGGAAGATTAATAATAATAATAATAATATAAAAGTCAACAAACTCTTTTTTTTGTTGTCTTACTAAAATGAGTGTTTAAGCGTTTAATTGAACCCACATCAGTGTTAAAACAGTAGTTCTTATATAAGACATGAGGTCTATATATATTAAAATAATTGGTCTCAATTAATCTCAAATTTTCCGGCACTTTCAGGATTTCAAAATAGACAAAATAGTTTTGGCGGCCTCTGCCCATGTTTTGCCCTTTTTCTTTTTCTGTTCTTCCCTCAATGTCTGAGCTCGGTCGCGGATAACCAGCCTGTAAACAATTTTGTGTTTAATAGACGTCTATTCATCTAAACGTAGACAGCTTGGCTATAACAAGGCTAAACTTGGGCTGAAGTGAAAATCTAATAGACATCTAAGAATAGCCCAAAACTAGACTAGCTGTCAAATAGACCGATTGACTTTATATGTGTAGTCATTCATTTCTGTTTATTTGATCACTAGTCTAGTTTTGCCCTATTCTTAGACGTCTATTTGATTTTCACTGATGGGTATCAAATTTAGCCTTGTTTAAGCCAAGATGACTGTTTGGACGTCTATTAGACATCTTTTAAAACAAAAAATGCTTGCTGGTTTATTTCACTCCATATGTAGCTATAGTTCTTATATAGGACACAAGGTCTCAATATATTAAAATAATTGGTCTCAATCTCAAGTTTGTCTGCACTTTCAGGATTTCAAGAGTCCACTAATTTAATCCATTTTGGTAAATGCTGTATTATTATTTTTTTATCTTTTGAATTGTTAATTGTTTTATTAAATCTGTCATTAAAGTACTACACATAATCAGCCCAAACAATGCATGCACTATCAGGACTACATGCTTTTTATTTAGCCTAACCCACGGCAGGCCATGTGGTGTCAACATGGCACCACCCATGAGGGGGCGACCTGCACCATCAAAAAGACACAGTCTAGCTCACATTTGAAGTTTTATATGTATTGGTAACACTTAAGTATAAGTAATAATTCACACCATTAACCTCTGGCTTATTACATGTCTATTACTAAGATATTAACTGTTTATTACTTATGAATACTTAGAAAGTATCTTATTCAACATCCTCAATCCTACCTAATACTTAAACCTAACTATACTTTACTAACTAGTAATAAGCAGCTAATTAGCATTTTACATAGCTAATAGTCTTAGTTAATGTTTTTTTATATGTTTACCTGAAAATCCTACAAATATTGTTTTGGAACTTGTTGCATATGCCATCCCTTGACCGCTGTAAACAAGCCAACATAGAGCTCTTGTAAACGCACGGTGAAAAATAGCCCAATGTTCGCTTAAAATGGATACTGTGTAAGCGCGTGTGTCTTTCAGCAGTTTGAAACATTGGTACAAGAGAAAACAAAGGGTCGAGAGTAGCCGTAGGTAGGTGGTTTCCCCTGACCTGTCATCTTAACGTTACAGTAAGATGACGTTTCCCAGAGGGTCACATGGTTCGCCTCTTACAGTAAAAACCCAATATGGCAGAGATGGCAGGTCTTGCACGGTAACTAAAGCAACATCAACACTTTGCACAGCACACAGGTCGGTTATCCGCGACCGAGCGCAGACATGAGGGAACGACAGAAGAAGAAAAAGGGCAGAACATGGGCAGAGGCCGCCAAAACGGTAAGAACCGAGACTTCTTGAGCGCCTGTTTCGCTTGTTTTCGCCTTGTGCTCCCACTTGTACAACTGTGTTTGAGTTCATGACCCGCTGTTGTAGACGAAGTATTGCGTATGCATATTAGGGCCTGTTGTCGGTTGATGTTGCCAAAGTGCATTTAGAGTCATACAATAGCAAGCATGACTTAAATGCTTTTCTCCATAATTTGCCACTATTTGGGAACTTTATTTGATCCGGGTAATGATTTGATGAAACGTCTATAGCGTGACGTTCGTGTCAGTTGCTAGCTTGCCGCGAAGAGCTTAGCGCGCTTATGGACTAGTGACACTGGCTAGCCAGTTAGCTTAGCTCACTTAAACCCGCACAAACAGCACAGTATTATCATTAACCTTCCGAGGACACTTCAATATGTGTCTACTTTTGAATTCGCCGGTGTTTTCTGCTGAAAAAGGTCAGAAGCACCGCCGGCTTGAACATGTTGTGTCGGTAGAGAGTGCGAGCTTGTCAAACGCCTTGTTTACTTTTTTGACGCGGTTGAAGTGGTGGCTATATCCGTCTTTTGATAGTATGCTATGTTAAGATTTAGAGCTGTCTGCATTGTATTACATATAACTTTAAACCTCTTTTCTTATTTGAGACGGAAAGTTGACAAACTGTAGCAGGGCAATGTATACAAGTGTCCGCTTATGACCGCAAGCCGAAGCTTCATATTCAGAGTTTCCGACATGCACCTGTTTGCATTGTCCAGTTTTCATCCTTCATTTGGGTCATTTAATCTACTTGTAATTAAACCTGACTCAGAAACGGCGCTTTTTAAAATTCCATCTTCTAAAAAATAAAAAATAAAATAAAATATGGATTTCTTTGTAACAACATTCTTATCTCTGGTGACTAGAGTTTTCCAATAGCTGCGTCCCAAATCGCAAACTGTCTTCTTGAATAGGAACAAGGGGGGAAATTAGTGATTTAGGGGCCCTAAGAAATTTCAGCCATGAAGCTCAAATGTTTGTTCTTTAATTTATTTTTAATTGGCTTAAATCACTCAATCTCCTTTTCTACATTTTGTCTTAGTGAAAAACAAGAACATGTAAAGCATCTTGTAAAAGTTACAAATGATTTGTTTTCTTAGAATGAATTCACAACTAAAATATATAAACTATGTCATTTCAAAACTAAATCTTTATCTAATTTGACTTCTGGACTGCTCCATGATTGAGGGTGGGGGACACATTTGCGCAGAAGTAATAATCATTAGACTTTTATTTCTTTAGATTTTCGTCATGCAAAATTTGATAAAAAATGATTTTATGTATGATTTATAGGTATAATTTATACTTTTAGGTATTTCTTTGGGGGCCCTTAGACTACCTGGGGCCTTAAGCGGCTGCTTACCTTGCTTAAATCTGCCTCTGATAGGAACTTTGGTGTTTTTTGTGTGTTGTTTGAATGTAATCTGCACATACTTCAGTTACCATGTAACATTAGTAATCCTGATACTTTCTTGCCACATACTGCTTTTCATCTGCTATATAATAGGGAAATGTGCAATTTCGTCAAGAACTAAACCAAGTAGCATCACATTACACACATTAAAAACCTTGATTTGATATGACTGTGTACTTTACTGCTTTGATGAGGGAAATAACTAAAATCCCATAAAGCATTGAAAAGGACACACAATTTAAAACATCCCACTTTTTATTACATTTATTTAGAGTTGCAAACTGTATGAAAAAAAAACATTAGCAATGTATGAATATTATTACACTTTAGATTATGACACTAGGCTATTGCTTTTAATTACTGGCTTATTACCTGCCTATTATTAATATGATAACTTCATTAGTAGTTATAAAGTATGATCTAATTCTGCATCCATCATCCTACCCAAACCTAAACCCAACTTCTATCTTACTATTAATAAACAGCTAATTAGCGGTATATCAAGCTAGATGTGTTAGTTAATGGTTTGGTAAAAGCATAAATTGTGACCTTAACTAAAGTGTTTCCCAAATCTTTAATTATTTTGAGTATGTCAGAGGCTGACTTGCTAAATCATTTATGGGGTTATATGTGGAGCTAAATCTGTCCTTTTGGTGTGCATTGGCCTCTTGATTTTTTCTGTATGCAATAGCACAAACTCTGCCTGTAAACACAGTTGTTTTATATGTAGGTTGAAGTAATGTTGTGGGTTCAACAAAGCAATTAACAAAAAAGGGCTAACTGATATGGGTTTTTCTCAGGATGACACAGATTAGGGAAGCCGATAAATGATATTTCATGCTAATTTATTTCCTCCCCCTGTCCTCCTTCATCTAGTACAATTTAACAGTTAAAGTAAACCCCCTTTCATTTGGTGTAATAAATGATGTATGTATAAAATGATGTATACACTTTGGAGATGGCACAATGTGTTTAGTTTATGTGTAATTAAAAAGACAAAAATCTCCAAAAAAGTGCATAGAAATAACAATACAATACAATATCAAGTACAATAGTAATACAATAAACGTTTGCGAAGAGAAAAGGCTTAGTCACAACAAAACGTTTGTCTAAAAGCCCACAGGAAATGCAGAAGTGAATCACACACTCTGAGACTGATTGTTAGTAAGCTTCATGTCACGTTTTCCAAAACACCATCGGTAGTTTGCAGCACGATCAGCCGATGTCAATTAATTAATATGGCCCAATGGGCTATATGCACAGCGTTTTTCAGCCAATGATGAACTTCCGGTGAAGGCTTTATGTGACTATTTTCAATTTCATACGGTTCCTTTTACAGCATCGATGTGTAATGTAATTACAATACATTCAGTTAAATTGACTTATGCATTCATTTGGTTGTTAAAGTGTAAAAAGAGATGAAAAAAACATTTAAACACAGGCACCGTCATTAGCAGAAGGCTAGCACAGAAAATCCATTGAAAAGACTGGGGTAAAATGAATTTCCATATTTTAAAGACATGGTGCGCAAAAATATAATTTAATTTAGTGCTTCTTGTTTGGTCTGATACACACTTTATATCATATCTCAGCCAGGCAGTGAAGATCGCTGTTTAAAAAAAAAAAAATCAGATCTTAAACGCAGCGATTTTGTATGAGATGACAATTCATCGAACATCCCTGGGGCTGGCTGACTGAAATTAAAGGCTCTGTGCAAATACCCAATCAGTGAACCTAATTTTCCACCTCAAAAAACGTCTTACAAAACATCTATCTTTATGGTTTATTAATAATCATTTTACCTATGGAGAAAGTGAATTAAGTTGTTCCTTTCTGTATGTACTGTAGGGTGATAGGGCTGTTAGATTTTGATGCTGGTGACAAAGTAACCTTTTAAACTTCATAAACTACACTCACCGGCCACTTTATTAGGTACACCTGTCCAACTACTTAATGCATATGCTTAATCAGCCAATCACATGGCAGCAACTCAATGCATTTAGGCATGTAGACATGGTCAAGACAAGACTTTGAACGTGGCATTGTAGTTGGTGCCAGACAGGCTGGTTTGAGTATTTCAGAAACTGCTGATCTACAGTGATTTTCAAGCACAACCATGTATTAACAGTCTTGTATTAACGGTTCAGGCTGGTGGTGGTGTTGTAATGTTGTGGGGGATATTTTCTTGGCACACTTTGGGCCCATTAGTATCAATTGAGCATTGTGTCAACGCCACAGCCTACCTGAGTATTGTTACTGACCATGTCCATCCCTTTATGACCACAGTGTACCCATCTTCTGATGGCTACTTCAAGCAGGGTAACGTGCCATGTCATAAAGCACAAATTATCTCAGACTGGTTTCTTGAACGCGACAATGAGTTCACTGTACTCAAATGTCCTCCACAGTCACCAGATCCTAATCCAATAGCATCATTGGGATGTGGTGGAACGGGAGATTCACATCATGGATGTGCAACTGAGTGATGCTATCATGTCAATATGGAGCAAAATCTCTGAGGAACATTTCCAGTACCTTGTTGAATCTATGCCACGAAGAATTAAGGCAGATCTGAAGGCAAAATTCCAACCCGGAATTAGTAAAGTGTACCTCATAAAGTTGCCAGTGAATGTAAATAGTTGACTATATAGTGTACAAAAAAATATTATTTAGGACAACATAAATATGATAATTTTTCACATGTGTATTTCAGAGTATATTATGCTGTATCTGTGTGACTAACATAAGCTGCGAGCAGAGCTTATTAATATTCACAACCATTCCAATTATGGTCAAATTTCATTCTAGGGATCAGAGTCAGAATATCTTTTTGAGGTTTTGTTTGAGGAACTGTAGTTTACCAACAAAAGTAACATCAGAATGACTAAATTGAATGCAGTATGTGAATTTACATCATCAGTGTGACACAACTCTCGGGCCTCCATCCAGCATCTGACTTCACTTGTGGCCAAAAGCCACCGATCACTTGGAATGTCTGGAGTCTGATTGCATTTGTCACAACATAAGCACTTCTGAATACATTTCAAAGTTCAAACCTTTTTACAGACCCAAGAAGTATAGGCCAGTTTTCAAAGCACACGTTTTCAGCTTCACTGGGGTCATCTAATGATAGAACTGGACTGACTGTCAGTTCTGCCTCATGCTTTCTCTGTGGTTTCTGCTGTAGCGTGAGTCACACGCTGAATTGTTCACTTGTTTCCGTAATCCTGTCCGCAGGTGCTTGAGAAGTACCCCAACACACCCATGAGTCATAAAGAGATCCTGCAAGTGATTCAGAGAGAAAGGCTAAAGGAGATAAGGTGAGGTCACTCTCCAGATGTTTCTTTATTAAAACAGATCATTCTTCAGCCAACACACTTTATTACTTTATTTTACTCACTGTCCCCCGTCCCCGAGATGTTCCACATCATGTGCATTGTCATTTATTGTGTTTTGTTTTTCCAAAGCACATTTAATGTGGCAGCATATCTAATTATCACATCTTTTGTTGTTGTTGTTTGTTTGTTTCATTTCTCTGTTGTCTTCTAGAAGGTAAGATTATATAGTAGTAGACCCTTCCCTGTAACTAACTTAATTCCATTGGCCGATCCCTATGCATGTTAATAACATGTCCCAGTTGAAGCATGCAAAGGGACTCTGGCTCTGTTTCCACCTCGTATTAACCTGCGCTTTCAGTGATCTGATCATGAGTGGTCAGTGGAGACGCACTGTTTTCAATGGGTATTGAGCAGTCTCATGCAAATGTCAACCTTGCCATGAATAAAATAAAGACTTTTTGGGTCATATTAATAACACATGTTTATTTTCCTCATTGAAAATATAAAATATGTTAACAGATTGATATTTTTTTGATCCTATTACTCCCATAATAGCTGGAATTGCTCTATTATCATATTTCTGAATGCGTCTCTTGTGATCATTTGTGTTTTGGATTTGCGTTGAGATCCTTTCCTTGTATTTCGTCATTGGCAGTAGGGTTGAGTGTGACACATGAGTACTATTAAATGAACAAACCCATTCCACTAAACAATTTTTTGTTTAAAAGATGTTTAATAGACATCCAAGCCATAAACTTTCTGCAACATTGGCTCATTCTGAAAATGTAGCCCTATATACATGTCTGGAGATCGTGAATTATGTAGCCAGAAGTCTATATGGCTGCATTTCATCTTTAAAACGAATGCTACGGGGCGAAGAATGGTTCCAGAAAGCAGGTAAGACACAAAACAGAAGCCAAAAAATAAAATAGACAAGTAAATAACAGGGTGAGAATGTGGTAAAATCTGAAAACCTGGTAAAAATCAAGTGAGGGCTTTTCTTTTTCTGGATTGCTTTAAAAAAAATGGTTTTTTTTTTGTTAATTGGGTTTAGGGTACTGGGTGGGCGGGTCAATCGGTGCATTTAAAAACACTATCGGTTGGGTTTAGGGAAGGAGGAGGCTGGGACAGTCGATCGGTTAATTGTTCATTCAGTCAATCATTCAGTCGACAGCGACCTCTGGTGGATTTATGCAAGAACAGCAGGAGCGAATGGCACTTGCAAGAGAAATTTGAGATCTAAAAAAAGCGTACACAGCGGCCTCTGGTGGATTTGCAAAAACTGCAAAAAAGCATACCTCTTGGGATGTATTTATCGCTCTTTGGAAATGTATCTAGTAGTGTGTTTTCAGAATGAGCCTGGATTGGCTTTTTTGCTAAAACAGTGGTTAATTTGAGGTGTCAGTGAAAATATAAGAGACATCTAACAATAGTCCAACAATAGACTAGTCATCAAATAGACTGATTAGACAGACATGTTTTCCTTCCTGTCTATTTGATGATTAGTCTGTTATTTTCAATGATAGCTCATATTTTACCTTATTTTAGCCATTACATCTATGCTTGAAAGTCTATTAGACATCTTTGAAAGAGCAATTACAGCATTATGGATGTGAATGTGATTTGCAGAAAAAAACTATGTTAACATTATATTCAAACATCTGTTTATTTTTTCCGAAACAACTAACCACATTACTTATGGGATCAGAAAAATAGCAATCTGTAAACAGTTTTTAAATTTTAAATAAAAAAAAATAAACATGTGTTATAGATGTGACCAAAAAAGGATGCAAGTTTACTGCATACAATATACTGTACTTTGTAGAAATTCTGTGAATTAAACTGCACAACCCAAAAGAAATAATGCTAATCAAAAAGATAAGAATTAGCTCACTATAGAACAAACATTATTGATTTTATTTGACATTTTAGCATTTATGAGGGAAGCGCTTCATTATGGATGTGACAGATATGAAATTGCCACTTGTGGGAATTTGATAAATCAAATATAATTGTTTGCAAACATTGACAGAGGCATTTTTGAGGATTTTTACAGCACTGTAAAATACAAGCCTACACAAAAAAAAAAAAATTAGAAAGGGTTTTGCTATTTTGGTTGACATTTGCATGGAATTACTCAAAACAAAAAATATGCTTGTTGGGATGTTACAGGGCACTTCAGTTTGAAGGCTTTATCCAGAATATTCTAAACCACGACCCTCTTACCGTTAGTTTGCTATGATGGAATGATGCACAAAAAGAAAGCCCCATCCCCTACTTAATATTCCATTTTAGCTGAAGTACATCAACATACTGAAATAAAAGTCTCAGTCTTCACACAGATTTTGATACTAAAGTAATCTGATCATATGTGTATTCGGCTACCTTCAGATTTAATAAAAGAGTAGAACTGAAAACATTTTAGATGCTGTTTACACCTGTATGTCATATCAACCGCTTGTGATCACATCAACTGTAACACATATCTACACCAGGTGTAAACAGGGTCTCTATAAACCCCAAGCATAATGGTCATGGATTTGACCATAGTGCTTATCTGTAGAAATGGCTACTTGTTCTGCTTTTGTCAGATTTGCTTTGTCTTAAAAAAGTCCATATCCTCTACATACAGAATATTTTTAGTAAAAAATGACAGAATTTTGGGCAGCACAGTGGAGCAGTGGGTAGCACAATCGCCTTACAGCAAGAACGTTGCTGTTTCGAGCCCCGGCTGGGTCAGATGGCATTTCTGTGTGGAGTTTGCATGGTCTCTCTATGTTTGCTTGGGTTTCCTCTGGGTGCTCCGGTTTCCCCCACAAGTCCAAAAATATGTGATATAGGTGGATTCGGTAAGCGGAATTGTCAGTAGTTTATGTGTGTGAATGAGTGTGTATGGATGTTTCCCAATGATGGGTTGCAGCTGTAAGGGCGGCTGCTGCGTAAAACATATGCTGCATAAGCTGTCGGTTTATTCCACTGTGGTGACCCCTGATTAATAAAGGGACTAAGCCGAAAAGAGAATGAATGAATGACAGAATTTTAGGTTGGTATACTCCGCCTTTTAATATCATTATGAATGTTCAAGAGTAAGTCTAGAAAATAAGTCTAATAAATTGATTTCTGGAAAAGGCAAATAATTCAAAACAAAAATAGTAACTGGCATAAATCTGAAAACGTAAGCTTAGAAATGAGAAATGTTGCCTTGATGACTAACTAAAGTAAATTTGATTAAAATTACTTTAAAATAAATACAATTTGAACGAAGCTAAACTTAGACAAAAACAAAACAAAAAACAAATAAATAAATAAAATAACTACTAAATACAAAAAATACTACTTAAATCCCAAAACATAATTCCCAAAAAACTAAACTGAAGGTAAAATTTCATTTGGTAATTTAAAAAAGTCTAATTTAAAATGTTAATTATACCATATACATAATGCAAAAATAACCCTGGATTTGAGATACACACTTTAATGTATGTTTATTTCTATTTTTGTATCTATGTACATTTAAACTAATACTTTGTCTCCATACATATTGTAGAAATGATTGCAATATTGTACTGTGCTTGACATAAAATTGGGCAGCATGGTTAGATTTGGAAGACAGCAGATCAAGTTATTATATTAATCTTGCCAGATCATTAGATTTTTGTCTTGTTTTCTCCAATTTTGGCTCATATCCAGTCATTCAGTATGCTACTGACAGAGCATGTGTTGCAGTGTTTTTATATACAATATCTTTACTTAATAAACATTTCTTTTCACAGACTATACATGCACAAACCTGCATACATCTTTGCAGCTTTTAGATTTTTAAAATTGCATAAGCTTATTTTATATTCATTTTTTTTTTAGTGGCACTTCTCCGCTTGCTTGTCTCAATGCCATGCTTCATACAAACTCACGTGGAGATGAAGGGATCTTCTATAAGGTTCCAGGCCGAATGGGAGTCTACACACTGAAGGTAATTATCATTTTGAATACTTGATCTGTTTTGTGTATTCAAAATGAGCTGTTTGATTGGATTCTAATAAGCTTTTGTGGTTGTTTTTTGGAATAAGTCTCTGACATGTAATGGCTTGTGTTTGTATGTGGGCAGAAGGACATTGGAGATGTGGTGAAGGAACTGTCAGAAGATGCTTTAGACGACAGCAGCGACAACCTGTCTGATTCTCGATGCACAGAAAATACCAGCAGCACTGGCTACAGCAAGGATGGACGCCGAAGAAGGTGGACGAGGAGAGGTAATGCATTTTACTGATGTGTTTGTGACTGCTATGTTTCTAAATAGCTAGTCTGTTTGTGAAGCGTCCTTGCTCTGATAGGCCAGTGCAGGATTTTTTTTGGAGAAAAAAAACAGTTGAGAAAAGTGACTAGTAATTATTGGAATCAATATTGCGATTTTTATTTATTATTTTTTTTGTGTGTCCTTTTGCAAAAACATTTTTTGCAATGTAATGTAGAGATGTGTTAATGGCTATGATAATATAATTAATCTGGAAAATAGATGAGATCAAATAACATATGGATAAGTGGATTCTGATGACATTTCTCAATTGACAATGATTATGATAAGTCATTGAAATGTATAATTTTAACCAAAATTATTGGTTTATGACTATGGCCCCGTTTACACTAGTACGTTTTAGTTTAAAAAAAGCGTTTTAGAATGAAAACTATCCGCGTCCACACTAGCGTTTTACCCAGCGTTTCTGAACAGCTCTCCGTCTGCATTAAAATGGTTAAAACGCACATCACGTGACCACACACACTCTCTGGCATGCACTGCAGCGTGCTTTGAGCACATACCCATATGAGAATTGTGCACGTCTGACTGTTCATCAGGGATCTCTCGCTGGATCTAATCTCACTATATTTGTTAAACGTGATATTTAATTAATCTTGTTGTTTATATCTAATGACATATTACCCGACTTTGGTCTTTTGAATCTATTATTGTTCTCAGGTAACGTGTTTTGGCTGAGCGCAAAGATAAGTTAGGTTAATATCTTAATTAATGTAACCGCGGACACAGATTCTGCACATTGACTGATTGCTTGCCTTTATTTTCTCTATTGTATAAACTTATTGCACGTTATACTTTTATAATGGCCATTATTACTTATTAAAACAGATATTCAATGAAAGAGAGGGTTTTGTATTTTTAATGAAAATGA
The DNA here is from genome assembly GCA_903798205.1 of Danio tinwini. NCBI lineage: Eukaryota > Metazoa > Chordata > Actinopteri > Cypriniformes > Danionidae > Danio > Danio tinwini. The sequence goes on from CAIGQZ010034880.1 coordinate 2,943,201, forward strand.
AAGGAGGCAGTATAGACTCCGTGTTGTTATAAATATGCATGAAGATGACGGTCATATTATGCAGCTACACGACACCTTAACATTTTTGATGTCTGTTAAGTTGCTAATATCAAAATGAAAATAGGCAGTTCCTTATGTCATGTTTTCATTTTATTGTTAAGAAAGTGAAACCACATAGCCAGGGTGATGTGAATGGTCCGTGTAACACACTCGGAAGTTTGTTTTCCATATCAAACTTGCGAAGTCTGAACTTACAAGGAGAGGATGCATGACTGAACTGCGTGAAGGCTACTTAATATTGAGGAAAACCCCCAATCAGATTTTCAGCCCCTCCGTTTTCAGATGTCTCCATTTTCCCCCATCCACACTAACACAGAGCAGCAGCATTTTAGAATGAAAACAGCCTCTCCAGCGTTTCCAAAACGCTCCGTTTTCGGGGCTCGAAAACTCTGGCCTAGTGTGGACGGATGGCGTAACTGTAGCAAAACTTATGCGTTTTAAAACTAAAACGTATTAGTGTAAACGGGGCCTATAGTAACAACGGGTAGACTACAAGGGTTGGATCCAAATGCAGTTTAATTAAAGAATCATCAGGCAGGCAAAGGTCAAAACAGGTGCACACCGGTAATTCAAACAATGGTCAGAAAAATAGGCGAGTGGTCAGGTAGGGATGGCTGACATTAAACTTTTGTTGCGACACAGTTTCGAGATCCCAAAGCACAAGTGTTTCGAAGTGCAACGAAACATGATCCAAAACACCCAGGTCATGTGACTAAAGTGTTTCAAAACACCAGGTCACGTGACTAAAGTGTTTCAAATCATCAGGTCACATGACTAAAGCGATTCAAAGCATCGATCATTTCAGAGGTGTTTCAAGATCTGGCGAATCTGCGTTTGACTGACAGGGTTAAAAAAACTACTATCTCATGTAGCCTAGTGAACTATGCATGTGCACAGAGTACCTGTGCTGCAATTGTCCGTAGTTCGAATCCTGACTTGTCTAGATACTCTGAAATTATGACTTGATGTATTTTAATAATGCTAATTTTTGTATTACCAAAACTAAATATATTTACCCACAAAGTGTTCATTCGGATGTCAGCCCACTGTTAAAACTAAACATGTTACAAAAACAGAGAATTTAAAAATCAACATTTATAGGTGCATCTCCCTGGATTCTAACCCATTACGTCTGTATGCCAGTCTGGAACTCTCACCGCTTCACTAATTCACTTGAAACCTGAACTCTACAACGTGGGGTTTAATACCTCAGTTTGCCTAATTGTTTCTTTGCTGAAGCTGTTCCAGAGCACTGTAGAGACGAATTTTGAAACTATTCGAAGCATTGACACATTTGCTTCGACTGTTTCAGTGTTTCATGAAGCCTCGATTTGCCTACAGGCAGCAAAACAACATAAACAGTAAAACAAAACAAAGGTCCAAAACACAGAAAGGCAAGACAAGGATAATGCTTACATAATGCTCGACAGAAACAAGACTCAGCAATAAATGAGTGTGTGTGTGTTGTATATATAGTCCAAGTCCTCACAAGCTTCAGCTGTGTTTGTGTAATTAGGGGTGATTTGGAACTGGTGTGTGTGAGGTGCATGATGGGATCTGTTAGTTCAGTTCGGTGGCAGATGTGTAATTTGGGTGGCAGTGGTTCTCCAGCAATCTGCAAGGAAAAGATTGCTGGTGATTGTAACAATGACTTTTATTCATTAACTAAAAGTACAATATATATAATTCCCAGACATTTAGTGAATTAAAAGCTTGACTAAATAAACAAAAAAGGCATAGGTTGAATAAATGTGACAGCTTAAAATTACTTTTAATAAAGAACTAAACATTAAAGATTTCTAATATAGTGATTTTGTGCTCTTGAATTATTGTTATTATTATAAATGTCGAAAACAGATGTTCTGCTACAGCATTTATTTTAAATATGTAATTTTCAAAAACATTTTTTTTAAATAAAGATTGTTTGTGGCATTATTTATTAGTTAATCACATTCATTCATTAATTCATTCATTTTCTTTTTGGCTTAGTTACTTTATTAATGTGGGGTCGCTACAGCGGAATAAACTGCCAATTTATCCAGCATATGTTTTACGCAGCGAATGCCCTTTCAGCTGCAACCTAGTACTTGGAAACATCCATACACACTCATTCACACATACACTACTGACAATTACCCAATTCACCTATACCACATGTTTTTGGGCTTGTGGGGGAAACCGGAGCACCTGGAGGAAACCCACGCGAACATGATGAGAACACGCAAACTCAACACAGAAATGCCAACTGACCCAGCCGAGGCTCGAACCAGCGACTTTCTTGCTGTGATGAGATTGTGCTACCCACTGCACCATCGTGCTGCCTATTAGTTTATTTTTGCAAAATAAATAAATATTAAATTTTTTTAAGTAAACATACTGAACCTAATTATCTACATGCTAATACACATTTAAAGATTTATTTATATTTATTTGTTTAGCAGACACTTTTATCCAAAGCAACTTACAAATGAAGATAAAAGAGAGAGCGTGTTATATAAAGGCTATGACATGTCTAAATTAGTTTAATATTTAATTGTTCCCTTCCCTCCAAGCATATGGAGAAGAATAAGTGTGTCCTGCAGATGGTTTGCCCACTCACCTGTGTGGAACATACTCAGAATCGCACAATACATTACATTAACAATTACATTATTCACATTTATATTTAAAGATTATTGCTGTATTGCTAACATGCTAACGTTCTGTACTGAATGAGCAGGTCTGAATCAAAAATGAGGACAGGATAAAGGACATTACATTTAAAAATGAAACTTATATTTTATTTAATAAAATTGACTATTATAGATGCTCCTCTTGAAATATTCATTAATTTTCCTTTGACTTAGTCCCTTCATCAGAGGTTGCCACAGCAGAATGAACCGCCAACTTATCCAGCATATGTTTTACACAGCGGATGCCCTTCCAGCTGCAACCCAGTACTGGGAAACACCTATACACTCTTACTCTCATTCACACACATACACTGCGGCCAACTTAGTTTATCAAATTCACCTATAGCGCATGTCTTTGAACTGTGGGGAAAACCGGAGCACCCTAAGGAAACCCACGCAAACACGGGGAGAACATGCAAACTCCACACAGAAATGCCAACTGGCCCAGCCGGGCCTCGAACTAGCGTCATTCTTGCTGTGAGGCAATTGAGCTATCGTGTCACCCCTCTTGAAATATTTATTGTTAAATTTTCAAAATGTTTGCATATAAGGTGCAATCTATTGTACCATTGTTTCATTAAATTATATGTAGTGTAATAACTTGTTGTAATTACAGTTTGACTGTTTAGGAAAAAAAGAACAGTGCAGAGAATTTGCAATCTGTGAAATAACTATGAAATGTTGGGTAATAAATTTTAATAATAAAAACATTATTCATTTTAATAATGTACACTACATTTATACAATGAAGTCACAAAGTTGCAACTAAAAGCAGTTTACTAAACTATACTTCAGAACTCATGCAACATGTCAGATGGAGCATGTCGATTTTAGGCTTGATCATGTAACTCATACACAGATATACTGTATGCATTATATATCTGTGTGTGATACTGTAAATGTGCCTCAGAGTCAAAATATTCTTTGAATGCAAAACTTTAAACAGGAAATTCAACTCGCTCTTTCTTTCTCTTTCTCTTTCTCTCTCTCTCTCTCTCTCTCTCTCTCTCTCTCTCTCTCTCTCTCTGTCTCTCTCTTTTTTTTTTGCAAGATTGATACCACTTCCTCATATACAGAGATCAGTACAGATCTATGTAAACAAATGCAGGCTTTACATCAAGCCATCTCGCAATATACATTTTTAAGAATAATGAACTCAAAGAAAGTGAGTTCAGGCAGATTCCAGCACTGTAAGTAAGACATTCTTAATATGTTAGTTAAACTAATGGATTGTGAAAATGAGGATTGTTGTGTCAGACAAAAAGAAACTAGCTGGAAAGAGCAAGAAATAGTTATTGCAATGTCAGCAATTTATTTAGAAGAGTTAGTTTGATCAAGCGTTTGACTTTTTGAAAGCACTTCTGCTGTGCTTGATGATGGTGATTTTTTACAGTGTATTTTCATTATGCCCTATTTCTTTTATATGTTCTTCCACCAGTGATGTGTTGCCACTACATATTAAGCCTGATGAGTATATAATTTAAGCTGTTTTTTCTGCCTTGCAGATATAGACCTTGTGCATTCAGTTCATTTCAGTGTGTCACTGGGTAAAGTTATAGAGCTCGCTGAATGAGGCTTTGTAAAAACATGAGATTGTCTTAGAGCTGACATTTCAAAACAATTTATGAAATAAATATATTTTTTCTCCCAAACGTAAATTTATGAATACATAGATGCTCTCATGGAGAAGTGAAAATGCCATTTCTAGGTGTTACAGCAAATTAAAAGCATAGCTCAGCTTTTGTTGAAAATACACAATAATACATACTCTATAAAATATTTATTTGTAACATTTTACTTTCACAAAACACATTTGAAACGTTTAAATAGACACTTGCATCTAAGTGCTTTTTAGTTTTTGAGTGTTTGAGAAAAACATTGTTTTGAAATTTAAAGAATTTATTGTTTTGAAATTAAGATAACATTTTTGTCATTTGGGGCATTTTGCATCAAATCAAATTTCAGATCATCAGAACAAATATTTAGATTTTAATAAAATTTCTGCATAAAATATCAACAAAGGTAAATTGTTTTGTGTTTTAAATATTTATTTTTAGAGCACACACTACAAATGTTTTAATGTTTTACTTAAAAATGTAATTAAGGATGTACCGATGTATTGGCCACCAATATTTATCAGCCAATATTGGATAAATTTAAAGCCATTGGCATATCAGCAATATTATGAAAAACGGCCAGTACCAATGGTTATAACTATGGATAGCTGATGTGAAACTGACGTTTTGACACAGTGTCGAGATTCCAAAGTGCAAGTGTTTCGAAACACTTTACCGAAGCATGATCACCCAGATCATGTGACTAAGGTGATTCAAAACACTCAGTCAGGTCATGTGACTAAAGCGATTCAAAGCATCAGTCATTTCAGAAGTATTTAAAAACCTGGCAAACCTGCATTTATCTGACAGTGTCTCATGTACGCTAGTGGACTGTGCGTGTGCACAGAGTAATTGTGCTGCAAATGACCCCGAGTTTCAAATCCTGATTTAAATAAACACTCTTTAATTATGACCTAATTTATTTTAATAATGTTAATTTTGTATGACCAAAACAAGACATATTTATTCACAATGTGTTGGATGTCAGAGCGATGTTAAAACAAAACATGTTACAAGAACAGAACATTAAAAAAATTATGTCTATAGCTGCATCACCCTGGATTCTAACCCATTATCTCTGCATGCTAGTCAGGAACTCTCACCGCTTTGCTAAATCACTTGAAATTATACAATGTGAGGTGTAATTTCTTAATTTGTATAAATGTGCCTTTGCTGAAGCTGTTCCAGAGCAATACATTAAAAAATGACCACTAGGTGTCACTGTAGAGACAGGTTTTGAAATGTTTTGAAGCTTCGACAGAATTTCTTTGACTGTTTCAGTGTTTTATGAAGCCTCACTTTGTCCATCACTAGCAAACGGTAGTATCAGTGCATTCGAAGAAGTAGTCATGGTCACAGACGAAGAGATCGGTGCATGGAGCAAAAAAAAAAAAAGCAAGTCGAGGGTCAGAAAACACAGCCTAAGACTAGACAAGAGTAGCACTTTGTAATGATCACAGAATAAACAAGACTCAGCAACGGATGAGTGTGCTTTATATATAGTCCAGTAATCAGTTTACATGAGCTTCAGCTGTGTAAGGGTAATCACGAGGTGAACTGGAACTGGTGTGTAAGTGAGGTGCCTGTTGGGAAATGTAGTTCATACAAATGGCAGATGTGTAGTTGTGGTGACAGTGAGTGTTCTCCAGTTTCATCTCTGCTAGGAGATCTTTTGGTTAATAATTCCATGAAGGCAGTGAAATGCACGTCTTTTGAATAAACCAATGTTTTTCTCAGAGCAAAATCATTAAGTTATTAAAAAAACAACATGCGTCTAATATGTACATAATGTCAGATGTGCATTATGAAAGAAACTGGTCGGTGCTATGATCAAGCACTGACATAAACTCTTGGTAATTTTGGGGTAAAACGTCTTTATAAACCGACCTATGAGGATATATATAGGCGGCAGGACAACATAGAACAATGAACAAAGCAAAGATCAAAAACCAGCAAAGCACAAGGCAAGAAAAACAATTAGAAATTTTACAGGGGAACAAGACTCAGCAGCCCGTGTGTGTTTGTGTGCTGTTCATATGGTCCATCTGATTAGTGCATCATGAGCTTCCATGTGTGTGCATAATCAGGGGGAATCTGAAACTGGTGTGACTGAGGTGCATGATGGGAGTTATAGTTCATTAAAGTGGCGTATGGGTAGTTCTCCAGCGATCTGCATAGGCTAGATCACTGGTGATCATGACAGATAGTAAATTATTCAAAATTTGGAAGATTTTTAAATGTTATCAGACCTTTATAGAATTAACCAGTTTTAATATTAATAATACTGAAACACATCCTTAATAATAAACAGAGGGGGGAAAAAATCCATCGCTATATATTGTACCTTTCAGTGTATTTGCAAACACGTATCAAGTATCAAATGTAACATATTTAGTATCAAAATACCTTGAATTTATAAACATAGAGTTTAAATATGTCTGTTTGTGCCGTTTGTGTGTGCATGTGAATATAAATATTTGTGGTACAGATGTGCCAATGTGTTGCTTTGCTATCTTTCTCAGTGCCAACAAAACTGCAGTCTCAGCCGTCCTCCCCGCAGTCTCGCTGTTCATCTCCATCAGTCTCCAGCAGCAAACTCATGTCTCCATCACAGAAACACAGCAAGAAGGCCCTTAAACAGGTGCTGCCATTCACACCTCTTTTAATGTGCATTTCTTCTTATAAATATTCTTCTTATAAGCTTATAAATAGCAATTACTGGAAATTGGGTTTGCAATTTTATATAGCAGAAAGGGAGTGCATCCATTTATATAATTATAACTTTGTTGCAAAGTTCAATATAAAACACTTTATATGTTATGTAATATTGTGTCAATGCTTGTTTGGATAATCAGTATTTTTTTAAATAATTAAAATAATAAGTCAGTAAAATTTATGAATAAATAAAGATACTCATTTTATCAACAAGGCTCATTTTGAAAATGTAGCCCTATATACATTTTTGAAGATAGTAACTATGTAGCCAGAAGTATGTATGGCTGCATTTAGTTTTTAAAACTAACTCTATGGGGCGGTATGATGCCGTTCCTTTTCATGCTTACCAGCTGACCGCTTACCTCTGTATGGACGGCTTTTCCACTGTTACCATTTTTTCCAGTAGTTCGCCATGTACGTTGGTGGACTTGAGTCTGTCAATGTCAACCTTTAAGTTCAACAAACAACACTTCCAGATAGCGGGTGAGATAATAAAATAAACAAAATAAATAAAATAAACATGTAAATAACAGGGTGAGAATGTGGTAAAATCTGAAAATGTGGTAAAAATCAGGCGAGGGCTATTATTTTTCTGGATTGCTTTTTAAAACTGTTGGTTGAGTTTAGGGAAGTGGGTGGGCGCTGGTCGATCGGTGCTTTTGAAAACACTATTGGTTGGGATCAGTCAATCGGTTAGTCAGTCATTCAGTCAGTCGACCGACAGCCTCTGGTGGATTCGCGAAAACAAAAACTGCAAAAAAACATACCTCCTGGAGCGTATTTAGCACTCTCCAAAAATGTATATAGGGGTACATAATCAGAATGAGCCTGGGTTGCATTTTATACTTTTTAGTTTAAACAATTGACACAAAAGTCATCTTTCTTGTTGCTCTCGTATGAAAATGGTGTAACGCATTACTAATAGCTACACATATATTTAAATTTTATTTACATTTCTATACTATATTTAAATTTAGATATCACTTTAGTTTAAGTAACAATTTCCACTATTAGCTACTGGATTATTTACCAGGCAAAAAGCAAGAAAATATTTAAAGTGGACATCAAAATTAAAGGGAATGTTGATAATATTGAAGGATGTTGGAAAAAATAATTTTTGTTTCTACTATGGAAGTCAATGGCTGCTTTTTTCTCCCTATTCCTTAGTATCTTAAGTTTATTTAGATCCACTTGAGTATGAGTAAATGGGCAACCTGATTTCAGCAAGTAGGACATGTTCCTGGATTAACTTCTATGTTGATCTTGGAACAACATTCCTGTCATGATCACCAGCAATCTAACCACCAGAGATCACTGGAATACATTCACATTCACACAAACTACAAATCCGCCATGTTATGGACTACAATACCCAGTCATGCAACACACACACACAACCAGTTGTGGGTGTTGTAGTCCATAACATGGCGGATTTGTAGTTTGTGTGAATGTGAATGTATTCCAGTAATCTCTGGTGGTTAGATCGTTGGTGATTGTGACAATTCCAATCAGACTATCAGAATTAAGGGATACGTTTACTGTTTATGTTAAGTTTAGGCTTACAGTTAGGTTTATGCACTTTTACATTGTTATCCAACTATTATTCACCTCTGATTTGGGGAATAATTTACAATTATGGTTGGGTTTAGGGGTAGGAAATAGGTATGGATTACATTTTTTTAACAAAAATGAGGTTCCAGGATCAACATAAATGTTAATTCAGGATTGCATCGTCATTGGCAAAATCATGATGTGCATGAGTAAATAGTGAGGAAATTTGAATTTTTCGGAAAAAATCTCACCAATTGTTATCTTCATTGATGCTGTTGCGCATTATACAATAAACTGCCATCTCACTCAGTCCTACTATGATATTAATAGCTTTTGAGACCCTTATGCTCTCTGTTGACAACATAGCAGTAACCTTTGTTATTCTCCATCATTCCCCTTCTTTTTTATAGGCACTGAAACAGCAGCAGCAGAGAAATCAGCGGCGACAATGTGGAATCTCTAACGCCTCCAGCCCACGACTACTCCTCAAGACTGTCAAAGACATGGCTCATGACTCCTCCAAATCTTGTAAATACAGTATTTGGTGACACCATGCATTTTTCAGTCACGTGACCACAAACTAAAGTTACAGTAACACTTTAGTTCCAATTTAGTTCTAGTTCCAGGTACCAATTTTCACTATCATCTAGTGGCTTGTTGCCTGTCTATTATTAAAATATTGGCTGTTTATTAGTCCTTATAATTACATATTCTGCATACATCCCTAATCCCACCTTATACATAAACTTAAGTTATTAACTATTAACAAGCAGCAAATTAGGAGTCTATTTAGGCAAGTACATATAACTTTATTAGTACTTTTAAAGCACATATTCTGCATGATCTTATTCTACATCCCTTATCCTACTCAATACACAAACCTAAGTTTTAATATGCTGCAAATTAGGAGTTTATAAAGGCAAAAGTCATAGTTAATGGTTTATTAAGAGCATCTTAAAATAAAGTGTGGCCAAAATCCTATGTTTTTTATAATTTCTCATTATGATGGAAGTTGTGAATGCTTTAAATTCACCTAAAGGCTTACAAAGTCACAAAACACATGCCAGTGATAAACTTTTCATTAGTAAACTTTGCAAGGACTCCACAAATCACACGGCCAAGCTTGGTTAAAGGTCCAATTGGAGATCTTGAATAAAGAATGCCATTGTTAGCCTGATAGCACTGAAACCCTTTATCCCACCCTGCAAATCGCCATCCTACACCAAATGGATGCGCACTAGACTTTATAAAAAAACTTTATACTCCACTAAGTAATTACAATACCTAACTTAACTTTAAAAAAGGTAGGTTGTTGATATTTGCCTGCAATTCTCTTATGTCTGAACTGTGTTCGTGAACGTGTCGATGATGTATTGCTTTCTGCACAAACAGGGTGCTCAGAGATATTTTATTACATATTTAACATATGTAATAAAAAGTGAGAAACAAGAAGAACAGCCTATCAGAATGTTCGGACTAGGGTTGTACAATTAATCGAAATCGAATCACAATCACACATTGAAGAGGCTGTGATATGAAATATATATGTATTAATTAATTTCTCCCACCCAGAGCAAATGTGTGAATGCCGTCTTTGTGTGACAGTCTTATAGCCTATTAAGTGAGCACACTTTCGTTCTGCCCAATTAGAATTGTGCAACTGAACTATGCGGAATGCCCACAATAAAAAACAAGAAACAAACAGGAAAGTGTGGACAAGTGGGATAGTGGCGTCTGCGCCCTCATAGTCATTAATAGTTGAATTAATATCAAAGAAAGCAGCAATGGTAATATGGGAATATTTTGGTTTCAAAGTCACAGACACCAAACAAAAACAGGTAATTTTTAAGAGCTGTCACAGAGTTGTTGCCACGACTTACAGATTATTGAGCTGAAGCTTAATTACAAAATTAAATCGCAAATCAAATCGCAATATTTGTCTAAAAAAAGTCACAATTTGATATTTAACAAATCGCACAGCCCTAGTTCGGATCCAACGTTTTGATTGGTCGAACTCTTCTTGGTCCTACACCTTCCACATAATATTAAAATACATGTAAAAACATTTGGGCCACTTAATTTAATGATTGCTATCAGGACGTGAAGAGACTTTCATCCAGCAAAACAAAATTAGTTTCTGAAGACATTCACCTATTGCATCTGTAACTATAATCCCAACTCAATATTGCACACATTATAACAGATAAAAAAATACAGGGTTTCACACAATTGCTTCACGTTGTCCCTACACAAATCGAGTTAACCTAATTATTTTTAAAAATTTAAGTGGATTGAACGTAAAACAAGGTGACGCAGTGGGTAGCACGTTCGCCTCACAGCAAGAAGGTCGCTGGTTTGTGCCTCGGCTAGGTCAGTTGCCGTTTCTGTGTGGAGTTTGCATGTTCTCCCTGTGTTTGCATGGGTTTCCTCCGGGTGCTCCGGTTTCCCCCACAAGTCCAAAGACATGTGGTATAGGTAAATTGGATAGGCTAAATTGTCTTTAGTGTATGTGTGTGGATGGATGTTTCCCAGTCATGGGTTGTGGCTGGAAGGGCATTCGCTGCGTAAAACATGTGCTGGATAAGTTGGCAGTTCATTCCGCTGTGGTAACCCCGGATTAATAAAGGGACTAAGCCGAAAAGAAAATCCCCCAAAAAGCCTCACAAATTGTTTAATCAGCTCATTTTTAAATAAGTAGTTTAAACAAGCAGCAAAAATTATTTTTGGAGTGAATGTTGATGCTGAAATTATGTATTGTTTGATTTGATTTGATTAGATTTTTTTTTTCAAACAGAAATGTCATGCATAAAATATCTTTAACAAAAAAACACATTTCAACATGGTCGAAAATGGAGGGGGATGAAGCACAAGCTTATTATTTTCCCACCCCATTACCACATATATCATTCATCTATTACTTAAACTTATTTCTTCTTTTACTTATTTCTTCTTTTTACATGAGACAAAATTATCCTTTTGGCATCTTTGATATATTATATGTTTGATTCCAGACTGTATCTCTGTTTGTTGCAGCCTGGGAGCTGAAACAGAGTGAACGCTGCCCTGCCAGTCCACAGAACTCTACCTCCAGCTCGTCCTCTTCTGTCAAAGCAGATGTTTGCCACACGTCTGGTGCCCGCAAGGTGTCGCAGCGCTCCAGCCGGCTCAGTGCCAGTGAGTATGGTCACCCATCGGTGTCATTAGTGTCAGTAAATGAGATAATGTAACTGATCTCGCCGCTTGCATTTTCAGGACAACTGAGACGCAGCAGGTGTGAGATAGATGTGGAGACACCAGATTCCATCCTTGTCAACACCAACCTGAGAGCACTAATCAACAAGCACACCTTCTCACTGCTGCCTACAGATTGTCAACAGAAGCTGCTTAAGATGCTGCCTGAGGTTGACCAGCAGGTATTGAAACGCAGAAGTCTCATCATTTTGTATCATTTTGTGATCAAGGGTCACTTGGGGAGTAACAAGATCTCACAAGATCTGATGTGTCTCGTAAGATCTGACTGGTCTCACGAGCACATCACGGTCTGTGCCAAGTCAGTTCGAGTGCTGGTTTGGAGCCAGAGCCTAGTTAGAATTCAGTTATTTTTCTTTCAACATAAAGCAATGAATCTAAATCTGAATCTGAATTCTTAATCAGGAAAAGTGGTTCTTAAGTAGCACCAAAACATCGCTGGGCTAGAAGTAAGAACTGCTTGCGCCAGGAATAGAAACTATTTTAAATGCCTTATTTAAAATAGCAGCATAGCAACACATTTTTGCTTTTCAAATTACAGTGCGCTACATGAACAGGTCAGGGTCTGTACACACCAAGCCTAAAACACACCTAAAAATACCAAATAGCACCAACAAATCCAACATAGGCTCATTTTGAAAACATAGCCCTATATACATTTCTGGATATCGCAAATTATGTGTCCAGAAGTACGTATGGCTGTATTTTGTCTTTAAAACAAACATTACGGGGGTGGTATGACGCTGTTCCTTGTCGCGCTTACCAGCTGACCGATTATATCTGTGTGGAAGGCTTTTAATAGTTTTGTCCAGTTAGCTCGCCATTTACGTCGCGGACAGAGACGACTTTTTGAGTCGGGCGAAGAATGGTTTCAGAGAGCAAGTAAGGCAAAAACAGAAGCCCCCCCCAAAAAACAAGTAAATAACGGTGAGAATGTAGTAAAATCTAAAAAATGTGGTAAAAATCAGGTGAGGGCTTTTCATTTTCTGGATTGCTTTTTAAAACTGTCGGTTGGGTTTAGGGAAGTGGGTTGGTGGGTCAGTCGGTGCTTTTGAAAACACTATTGGTTGGATTTAGGGAAGAAGAAAGGGGGAGTCAGTCACTCAGTCAGTCAGTCAGTCAGTCAGTCAGTCAGTCAGTCAGTCGACAGCGGCCTCAGGTGGATTTACGTGAAAAGAGCAGGTGCGAATGGCACTCGCTATAGAAATTTGAGATCACAAAAAGCTACACAGCGGCCCCTGGTGGATTTGCAAAAACAAAAACTGAAAAAAAAACAGCTCCTGGGACATATTTGCCACTCATCAAAAATGTATATAACGGTACATTTTCAGAAAGAACCTAGGTTGAACAAATCCCAACTGTGTTGTCGCCTCTCGCTGGATCGTGTCTGGACCAAAAAACTGCATGTGAACACACCAAATGGAGAAAATCCGGCTGAAATGAGAACTGCGTTCTGCGTCTTTGCAAGTGGGCATGTCTTTCTGCTCCGCTAGAGGCATTAGTCTGTTTTCTCATTCCACAAAGGGAAACCGAACTTCTGACGCACACATACAAAGTGAAAAGCAGCATTTAGTACCATTACCACAATAATTGTCACTCACCACGGAGAGATTTACTCCTGCAAATTTGTATCAAAATCTAATTAATATGGTTTGCAAATATCTGAGAAATTTAGCGAAATTACCGCTGGGCTTCTTGGCTTGTTTACTTGCTACGTCACTTCACTACATCACTCTTGTGCTCTGATTCATTGCTGAAAAACCAGTCAGAGCACTCTCTTCAGCCAATGCTGGTTCTAAATGCTAAGTCGGGCCAACAAGCTCCGACATTAACCATCAACAAGCAACGTGTGGAACACACCAAATAACTAGCCTGAGTCTCAGCCCTTATGCCTCATTCATACTAGCAGCGACTTTGTAGCTGCCTGTTGCTCTGGGTGGTGATCTGCTGCAAACAAAGGTCTGTGTAAGTCTACAGCATGGAGAATACAACCGGCCTTTGAGTGAGCTGAGAGAGGATCACATGAGCTCTACTGGTGCTGCTATTGGCTGTCGCTCAAGAAAGTCACTCTTCATTTGCATAAAGTTGAAGATTTCTAAACTTTGTTGCATGGCTCAACACGCCCACTTGGTCACCAACGGTCGTGGACGCTCGTGTAGATGGAGGTCGCCGGAAGTCGCTCACTCTCCGTTGTAATGAACCATCATTTGTCACTTTGCTGCTGCGAGTAGCTTGTAATGTAAATGAAGCTTAAGTCTTCTGCCTCATTCACACTAGCAGTAACTTTATAGCTGCCTGTCACTCTGGGTGGCCATCTGCTGCAAACGCAGGTCTGTGTAGGTCTACAGCACGGATACAACCGGCCTCTGAGCGAGCTGAGAGAGGATCACAAGATCTCTACTGGTGCTGCTATTGGTTGTCGCTCAAGAAAGTCGCTCTTCATTTGCATAAATTTGAAGGATTCTCAACATTGTTGCGTCGCTTGACATGTCCACAGTGGTCGCTGGAAGTTGTTCACTCTTCGTTGAAATTAACAGTCGCTTGACGATTTGCCGCTGTGAGTCGCTCGTAGTGTGAATGAGGACTCTACATGAACATATTATTGTTATTCCTTGTAATCTTCGTCTATACAAACTATGGCGCGCTGCATGGTTACATTGGATTTGCTGTGTTTGGATACTGATTTAGGTTCATTTTACCTACATTTTGTGCATTTAGTGATTTTTTTTCAGTTGAGTAAAAGACTATATATATTATCATTATATATATTTCTTTACTTTTTAAGTCTGGTGAACCTAGTTTCATCTCGTCTCATAGGTTATGTTTTATCACACCCCAACGAGTCACTGATGATTGGATTGTGATGCTGAGTGGTCTTTCTATGTTGCAGGCCAGTATGGATGGAGCCTTGAAGGTGACCAGCTCTGCCTTGAACAATGAATTCTTCACATCAGCAGCACAATCTTGGAAGGAGAGGTTGTCAGAGGGTCAGTTGTTTTCCATGTGGGTTAGAAATACTTCCAATACTGCCATTTGTTTGGGTGATCCGATCACAAGTAGTCAGCTGAGATGCAATTTTGCATATATCTGGCATCAACATATATTTAACACCTACACATACACACCACATTTTTAGCACCATTCACTTTTGATGGGCATCTTCATACTGGGTGTGAAAAAACTTTACATCTCTATTAAACATTTAATTCATTGTGAGTGAACCGCTTTATAATGGAACTGTGTGTGCTGTTAATAAGCAAATTTATCTGTAGCATTTGTAAAACTGTGGTTGAAAACTGTGTTCACAGGTGAATTCACGCCAGAGCTGCGACTGAGAATGAGACAGGAAATTGAGAAAGAAAAGAAGGTGGATCTTTGGAAAGAGCAATTTTTCGAAAGCTACTATGGTGAACAGTAAGTCAGCCACCCCACCTTTTATACAGTAAATATAAAAAGGAAAATCAGACTAAGTCTAAGGGCGCACTCACACTATGCTGTCCGAACTGTGCCCAGGTGCATTTGCCGATTTGCTTGAGAAGTGTGAGTGCTCTGAATCAGGCTCAGGCACGGTTCAGTTTGCCGACCTTGGCTCGGTTGGAAGAGGTGTGCCAGAGCGCGGTACGCTAGTAGTGTGAGTGCAAAGTGTGCCTGAGCCCGAAACTGAAGACGCCACGTCACTTTTATGGGACTGTTTCATGTGGATTTTTTAATCATTCCTAATTTTCAATAAACGCAAACTGTCGTTGTTTATTAAAGACGCAAACCCCTCGTTGCATGTCAGCTACCATCTTCAGGAAACCTCTTAATACCTGCAGCATGAGGACTATGTCAAAAGTGGTGGATCTGTTCGGCAAAGTGTTTGACTGCGTGCCACTGCATCCCAAATGGCTAAAAATAATACAAAACTATAAAACTAAAGCAATCTCCACTGTGCTGAGCGAGAGAGCTTCTCTTACTGTTAAACTGACCAGTCGCATCATCGATGATGTAAGCGTGCTCAGGTCCGGTAGGTAAAAAATGCAATGTGAGTGTAGGCCGAGGGGGAGCGGGGATTGGGGACAATCGCGCTTTGGCACAGTTCAAGGCAACTGTACCTAATGTGAGTGCGCCCTAAGGGGCCACTTACATAACAATGCTTTCAGACAAAAATGGGAAACTTTCATTTACACCACAACATAATTTTTGGAACTGAAAATGCATAAATTTGAAAAGGGGATTAAAGGGGAAGTTTTTGAAAAGATCAGTGCTTTTTTTGTGTCCATGTAAATATCTGAAAACAAAAGTATTTGAAAATGATGACTATGTGTGCCTAGTACGTGTTTAGGAGAGTAGTTTAAAGGAACAAAAACACAACCAAGGCACAATACATGATAGTGTAGTTGCTGAAGTGTTTACTAAAGCTTCATCAGCAAAGTGTGAATTTATTTCACATTACAACCAAATGTGGAGACACATCTTAAACACACAAAGCAAATAATTTATAGACCTAGACCAGCACATCGTCCCTTTTCTACCGATGCTGTTTACTGACAAGGTGACAGCGCCAATACTGGCCTGGTATATGTAATACAGCATTTTTGCCCATGCATGAGATTATGTGTAACGAGGATCACTTTGAAGACATTGGGCTCAATTTTAATGATCTTACTAATGATAATAATAATAATAATAATATTATACAAATGCAAATTGTCATGAATAAACTGAAAAAAGCCCCCCAAGGTAAAGAAGGCATGGATGTTGTGGTTTTTATATTTATGTAGAATTCTTTTTCATATGTAAAGATATTTGTGTATTGCTGTACATCCTGTGTGTATTAAGCAATGTGTAATTGTTTGGACCCACATGGGCACATAACTAACGTGCTCTGCGCTGGACTTTAGACCAGCTTTTAGTTGGTCAATGGCACAGCCTATTACAGTTCCTTAAAATAGCAACGCACCAACAATGTGCCTTAACATACCTCCTTTTTAGACCAGAACACCCATGAGTCAATAAAGTGGCGCAAATGGATTTGCTATTCAAACAGCATGGTGCAAAATGTGAAAATAAATGTTGCGCCGGTCTAAAAATAGCTACAAATCCCACCATACACGTCTTGTGCCTTTTTGCACCGGGTGCATGATAGGGCCCCTTGTCATGTAGAAATTAACATTTTTTAAAACAAGAGAAAAAAACTTTGGTGTACACTTTGGGTACATTATTACCATGTAAACATACCTTAAATGTCAATTTCTGCTATTAGAGAGCTAATGTCCTTCATAGTTTAGCTCCAGGTCATCTGCCTAAACTTTCGTGACACTGCGCTGGTGAATAAATTGCTTTTATGGGGTTCACATCATGTAGACAGTATGTGTTCTTGTGTGTAGCAGATATTGCACTTTCTATAAAGACTAAGAGTTCATAGGGTTCAGTATAAAGTAATGTTTTTATTTTGCCAGGCTGTAATTGAAAGCATAATACACTGTGGTTATACTGTGTGATTTGGAAACATTACAGTTTAATCTTAAGCCAAACTTGTACGTCTGGTAAAGGCAGCTGTGGGAATTATAGGGGTAAGGGAATATTGAACTCTGGAATCAATTCATGAACAGTCAGTTCTTAAGGAAGCTACTAAAATTGTATCCAACCCCTCACATAGCTTTTATTCTGAGTGTGAGTTAATGCCTTCTGTTAGACTCTCTGTGTGCAGATACAATTGGTTTAAGACGTTTTTTTTACCTATTTCAGTTAGACTGTTAAACATGTAATGTAACTCTTCTATTTTATTCTCTCTATTTGTAATTTACTGTTTAATTGGTGTTTGTAAACTATTGTTTTTTCAATGTATTTGTAAGCAGGCCTAGTGTCAAGAACAAATACATTTTATTCATTAGATACATTTATTTTATTTTATTTGAAAGGAAGGTAGTCCCTTAATCTGTTGCTAATATCTTGCAACTCGTTAATTGTAGATCTGTCATGCTCAAAGAATTAAACAAGATCCCCGAAAATCAGTTATGTGCTTTATCTTGTAGTCTAGCCAATGAGAAGCTTGAACATTAATAGAAAATAAGTGATGTTTTGTTTTTGAAATCCAAATCACAATTCCAATTTCCTGTCTTCTCCTGCTTTTCAGTTCTGGCTTGTGTATAGAGGAATCCAAAGAGTTGACAGAGGGTAAGGGACTTCCTGAACCAGCTAAAAGAACAGTTGTACCAGTAAAGCCAGAGATTGTCAAAGAGCCTCAGAAGGTAAACCCGGTGATAGAGGTCATCCACATGGAGTTGAGATCCAGAGATGTGAAATCAACTGTAACGCATACCTCCCCTGAAGAGCCAGTCAAACTTCCTGCTTCAGAGAAATCACGTTTATCTTTAGACATGAAAAAGGACGTGCAGGTGGATTTGATTCCAGTGTCTTCTACACTGAAAACGGTGGATCCCGAACCAGACAGTGAGAAAACACTGGAGAGTGCGATCAGATGTAAGACCCCAACATCTCCTTTGGAAGCAGTGGTAACCTGCGTGAAAAGTAAAGAGACACAGAGCACTAAAGAGGAAAGTCCTGTTGCCGAGGCTGGACAGGCATTAGCGGAAACTAATAAGGCTGGATCTACAATAACTGCTGTCACGTCTGAGCCTCTGAAAAGAAAAATCTCTAGTAAAGAAGATGCAGAAGTCATAATAACAGAGAAGAAGCCCCGCATCTCTTCATCAGAAGAGTCACCCACAGTGACAGCTAATGAAAAAGTAGAACAGAGAGTTCCCCCTCTCAAAGTAAGTTTTAGGTTTATCCTTCTAAACAAACCTTTTACCCTAAATATTATTCTGCTCTGTATTAAAGCGTGTTTACAGCAGCAAACATGACAGTGATTCAGGGTTTATCTTGTATACCAAAGTGCAACTTAAGTGTAACATAATATTGACACTTCAAACTCAAAGGACAAATGCATCCAGTGTACACAGGATAAAGCTCTTGACAGTGGTCATTGACATGGTGTTACTCATATTACATGAAACTGTCTTACACTATGTGAGAACCCTAGCGACCACCAAGGAATGCCCTAGCAACTGTTAACAACACTCAACTGCCTTATTCTTTTTCATCCTTAAATTAAATTATACCTGGTAGATCACATATTAACATCCCTTGTCTCTTTGCAGATCCCAGTCTCAAGAATACTCTCTGCCCCTGCTTCTATTGAGCAGATATCTCCAAGGACTCCTGTTCCCTTGACCCCTCCTAGCGTCCGACCGGGACGTACAGGTGCACGCACTCTTGCTGACATCAAGGCAAAAGCCCAGTTAGCACGCGCACAGCGTGCTGCCGCAGCAGCAGCCGGATCATCTTCCTCAAAGGGAACTGGCTCAGTTGGAGGTACCTCAACACCCTCTCCAGCTCGGTCCCTTTCAGAAGATTTTTCACCAGCAAGCAGCAGAAGTCAATCTGTGTCACCTATAAAGTTAAGCTCGGGATCTCCTGCCCCTGAAGGCACAGTGACTCTCTCACAAACCTCTCCTTACTCAGGTTCTGCGGGACACGCAGACCCTGTTTTTGCACAGGCCTTCA
Organism: Danio tinwini; assembly: GCA_903798205.1. Lineage (NCBI taxonomy): Eukaryota > Metazoa > Chordata > Actinopteri > Cypriniformes > Danionidae > Danio > Danio tinwini. Next base: position 2,962,615 of record CAIGQZ010034880.1, read on the forward strand.
GTGCGAGCCAGGGTTTTTTAAAAGAAAATCGCTCTTTGTTTGGGTTGCAAACCACTCAGTGCTCATTGAACCCAATGGGCAAGGATCAGCATTACCTTCTTTGTCCTGAAGGCACACTAGCACCTTCAGGTCAAGAAGAAAACGTGACTGTCTCAAACACAATTGCACAAAACTTCAGATCACAGCAGACTCTTTTTGCAGGAGCATCAGCCGCCAAGCTTATCTCTTCAATCCCAGCAAATAATCCTCTGGTCACCCAGCTTCTTCAAGGTAAAGAGGTTCCCTTAGAAAAAATTCTCCCAAAGCCACTAGCCAATTCTGAGGTTCAATCTGTGGCAATTTCTGCCAGGGATAAAGGGAACCTTGACACCACCACTGCTGGGTTAAAAAAAGATAGCACAACAATTCAAGAAGTCAGCAAATTTGTGAACCAAGTTTCTTTCGACCAACCTGCGAAGCAAGTCAGTAGTATGGACAAATTTGTCAAAGTCGGCACTCAGGACAAGATCCTCCAACCACTAAGGGAGCAGAAGCACATCAGCTCAAACCGTCAACCTCCCCAGTTTCAATCCTGCCAGTTAGGTCACATTGAAAGTAGCCAGGACCAGAGTGCACATCTAGGAATCTTTGGACGGAAAAGAGTATCGAAGCCAGCTATGACAGGACACTACCTCCTCAATGTCTCCACATACGGAAGAGGATCTGAGAGCAGCAAACGGCCACACTTGGCTAGTAATACAAGCACTACCCTCGCCAACCTGAAAAAAGAGAAAATTGAAGCAGAGGATAATGTGAAAGGGACGACGGAATCACTTGCAGGTACCACCTCTCAAGGACACGCACCTTTCCCAAGTGTCAAAGTGGAACAGCAAGGATGTTTCATCAGTAAACCAGATGATGGTTTGGCACCTCAACCATGTACTGATGTAAAGTCTGAATCTCCATCACTGAGCTGTTTGTCCAGCAAAGAAGAAGGCAGCTCTTCTACTAGAACCAAAGAAACATGCTCAAAAGGGCAGCTTGATATGTGCAGCACTATACAGGGTAAAACAGAGCCATATCAATTAAGTGATTGTCACCAACGCATGTTCTTGCCTCAGAAAGCCCATAATGGAACTCAGTATGGTGGCAGTATAAGCATGACTGTCCCTCATGCACTGAACCACAGCATGCCTGACACTCCGTCCTGCAGTGGCGATGGTGAAACGGCTGGTGGAGGTATGATGTCTTTTTCCGTCACGGTCACCACCATACCTGCCGGTCACCTACTGGATCAGAGCAGTCAGAATGAGACCTCACCTGATGAAGCCTTCATAGAAACCTCTGCAATGGAGGACGTCCAGTCAAAGTGCTACTGTCGGCTGAAGGCCATGATTATGTGCAAGGGATGTGGTGCATTCTGTCATGATGATTGCATTGGTCCATCCAAACTTTGTGTCTCATGTTTAGTGGTACGATAATGGTCATGTGGACAAACTGTGACATTCATTGATTTATAAAGAAAAGAGCAATCATACAATCAAACAATAATTTTACCACTGTACAGTAGTGGTGCTCTTGCTGTAGTAACCTACTCATGCATCCGTTGTCATTTGAGAGGCAGGCTCTTATGCTGTTCTTTGGGAGTAATTCACTCAAAGTGAATTGCGCCCGTTAATAGTGCTGTTTATTTGCACTTATATTCTGCTTTGTTTTAGCGGCCAATTCAGGAAAGGAATTATCAAATCAGGTAAAGGCCAGCAACAAGTGCTGTTCTTGCACATCAATCCCAAGCACTAAGGGCCAGATTTACTAAATAGAGCAAATTATCGCGAAAGTACAATCACATAAAAGTGCAAATCCCATGAAAGGAATGTAAATTAATAAATTATTATAATGATTTAAGCACAAACACAAAAAGAGCTGTTGATAAACAGGTATGAGTTATCTACTAACAACCCAGGGTTAACAGGTCAAGAGCACACACTTTTCTGGATAATAATGGCACAAATACCAGTAAACTGACTACCAATAGCATTAGTAAATCGCAATTTATCATTCATTTAACAACTATTCTTCAACAAATTCGACATCTGAAATACAAACTCCTACAAACATTATGCATAAGGTTAGTCATAAAATAATCGTCCCTGTCTCAATTATTCACAATTTTTTTTACTTCATGTCTTTTGTAAATCATGCTATTTTTTTGTTTGATGTTTAATGCAGAAAGCTGCTAGTAAATTCTGGCCCTTAGTTGTGGAGAATATGACAAACTACCGTAATCTGGGATGTTTACTGTTCAGTATGGCCGCACTACTGCAATCCAGACACACGAAACAGTACTGTAAATTGCTGAAAGTGACCTGGACTACACTGTATGCCTGCATATATGCCTGGTTATCATATTTTTATCTATCATGTGCAATTTCAACTCTTCTTAGGCGTTGTTTACAGTAATGTGTTATTACTCTGGCATCTTTGACCTGTCAAAACAAAACATTTTGAAAATGCTAAAAACTATGGTGGCCGAGAGAGCTTAACGTGCTGCAAATAAAAAAAAACATATGCAATTACGTAAAATGCCAGCAAATTTAGAAAACATCATCCGTTTGACAGCACACGTGCTGCAAATCGTACAACACATACACATTTAAAAAAATGCTCTGCATTTTCTCACAATGCAAACATTTTATGAAAACGCGCTGCATTTTCTCACAACACTTTCAAATAGCTCGGAACATAACAGATATTTCAAGGGGACACTAAAACGTGACAGACCCAGCTATTTAGGTTATGGTTATTTAGGCTAATAAAATACAAAGGACTAGGGAATCGGGATGTTAAAGTAAACAAACAAAAAAACTCACCTTTCAAATATCACCTACAACTTCACTGAGCAATAGTTTTTGAAACATTTGTTTTTTGTGCCTTTTGAAACATTTCCGTGGTGTTCCCATGTTTTTGCAAATGTGAGAAAATGCAGCGTGTTTTTGTAAATTGCTTGCGTTGTGAGAAAATGCAGCGTGTTTTATTCATTTGTTTGCATTGTGGGAAAATGCAGCACTTTTTTAAAATGTGTATGTGTTGTGAGCATTTGCAGCACGTGTGCTGTCAAATGGCTGAAGATCATTTCTTAATTTGCTGGCGTTTTTTGTACTTGCTTGTGTTTTCTTAAATTGCAGCACGTTAAGTTATTTCGGCCACTTAAAAAATGTGGGTGTTGCACTTTAGAAAACAGAGACGCATCTATCCACAGTCACTCCCTGATTGGTCTACATATTGCGTATTGTTTGCCAATTCGTGAAGTCCCTCCCATATGACCATTACACAATTGTAAGACTATACAGATGCCAGGAAAATATTTGTAATCCCAATGAGTGTGAATGGTCACGTTTTATGCAACTTACGCTGTATAGTGTGGACCAAGGTTGTTGAGTAGCATTTCCATTCCATAGACCTTTTTCATGAAACGCAAAATTACCCCATTATGCTTTGCGTGTATGCGTAAGGGGGATGCTTTAAACTTCCGGTCGGCAGCTTTATGCGTATAAAGAGACTAGGATATATTGACAGTTTTAATCTGTTTTATTTGCTAGTAACGTCTTTGAACTAATCCTGCTGTTGATCAGCGCCACCTCCTGGACTGATCATTTAACAAATGCTAATAGGAATGAAAAACAACTGCTGTGAGTCATTTACCCTTAACATCAGATGGCATCTTGAATTCATTTAAATAGAGCATCTTCATCACTAAACTGATCATTATCTCTTTTTTCCAAATATATAAGTAACCCAAACAAATGTAGTTGACCATAATGTTTGACACACACATGTGCTGTCCCGCTAACACATTGATTAAAAGAGTGGCACAAAGTGAATATAAAGTGGCATTTTGAAATGACAGAAAAACATATAAAAGTGGTAAATACTACACAATGCAAACTAACTAAATAAAACATAAACGGCTGCCAATTAGAATCAACACGCAAATCAGCCAGCAGACTATCAGTCACATACTTTTATTTCTTGGAAATTGCATGGCTTAAATACCTGTTAAGTTTCATACCAGTAATATGGTTTGCTCTTTATAATACAGTGATGTATTGGGTGTGTTGTGTGTGTAAGCACTGAATTAGGAGAATGTTTTTCTTTCGCATTTGAATCGCATCTGACAGAAGTATAACAGCTTTAACACACATCTTTCAAAATCAAAGTTGCGCATCACCAAAAAACTCCCTAGACCACTCAAAACGGTACTGTCACTCATTTTCGGATCGAGATTTACCAGTTGTAAATGCTGTAAGCAGAAGTTCTAAGCATGCTACCGGAAGGCTGGCGCCCTCTATGTGAAGAAAAAGGTCTATAATATGTCATTTGAAAACAAAAACACACTAGTGTAAACAGCCTTAAGTGGATCAGGGGGGGTTAGTAAATAAGACACAGGTCTTTGCGCAAAAAATGCAGTGTGCAAAAGTGGTGCAGCTGAATTTACAGAATTCCCTTAGTTTTTTTTTTCATGGCACAAACAGAATTAGCTTAGTAGAAAATGAGGTTTGTAAAATGTGTAATGCCGAGTAATACTTCCTATCATTCATTAAGGCACCTTGTTTTAGACTCAATACTGAATAGTGGCAATATTTACGGCTTATTCCTTTTCTGTTTTATTTTTATAACAATTTTAGAAAACGAAACCAACTATTTTTGTAGATGTTAAATATGATGGTTCCCCCTTCCCCCCACTCATCAGATTTTGGACACATAAATTCCACCAGTTTGCTGGATTAAAAAACAGACACCTTTTTTTTTGGTCTTTTCTTGCTGGTTTGTAATGCAAGCAAAGAACCACACGACTAAAATACCAGTAACTTTGCAGAATTACTGTGAATATGTAAACCTAATATATTAACCTGCCTTGTTACTAGGTTTATATGGTACTGTTAAAAGTTATTTATGGGATAGAAGGGATTTTTGTCAAACACAGTAACAGGCTTCTCTTATATGGGTGGGTTTTACTTGAGAGAATGACAGATTTATACTGATGATGGCAATAATTTGTATATTTACAGTACAATATTTATAAATTGATAAGCATTAGTCCCTTACATCTCATTTTGTTTTTGTCTAAATAAAAAGATTTATTAGGATTGCACTTTTTTATGTTCAATGACAAACGTGGCATCTATATATTTGTGAGGTTGATGAGAATTAAAGCACTTAATTAAACAATAATCTATTGTACCCTCTCAGGAGCAAAACCAGGTCTTAATCATTTCAGTAGCCCGTGTCTAATCATTTACACGAGTGACATTGCCTCCAAGTGGAATAGTGGATATTCCCTAATCTTAGTTTTTAGTAAACCAACGCAGAGCATCAACAGCAAATGAGCAATGAAGTTGAACACTCAGAAGGGAGATTATATGAAGATTTTCGGTTTGTTTTATATTGTAAATACTGATTTTCTTTTAAGATGTACAAAACAATTCCTACAAACATTCTTGTATCTTGCCTAAACATATCCGATTGTCTACCAAGGGATTTTATTTAACGATTGCAGTCACAAATCACAATTTTAATCATGTTCAACCTTTAAAATTCCTGTCCTAAAACAATTCTGCTACATTTTGATACCAGTTGTTATGTGTATGTCTTTCAATTAGTTTCTTTAATCATTCGCCTTCAAGGCAGTAGAAATGTAAACCAATTTTTAGATACGATTTGCTTGGTAATGTACCAAAGTCAATTTATGGGAAGTAGATAGTCAGAATTAGTTTTTAATGTCTGTAGTTAAGCAAAGTAATATATTTTAAGTAATATATTTTAATAATAATGAAAGAAGTCTATTTACAAATCAAAACGTTTAAAGAAACAGGGTATTTACTATGTCTTTATATTGGCTGTCCCGTTTTGGTATACCTTCATCCCAGGTGTACAAACTTTTTACACATTTTTTTGTGCCCTTTCTTTTGTTCGGCTAGTCTGCAAAGAATCGATGTGGTAGATTTTGAATCGACTAATAATATCTGTGAGCTCACTTTATTGATTGCTAAAAGTCTAGCTTCTTACTGAAAAACAATCAGGTTATAGTGTTCGTCTCGTGTGGATACAGTTAGTGTGGTGGTTGGGTTGTGCTGAATGTCTTTGGGTGTGAGGTTTGTTTTTCTGGTTTTTCATGTAGACATAGATACATATGCATCTTTAAACGTTCAAGAGACTCCACGAATATAACTGTGATACCTCCGTTATACTTCATATTTGAACCAATAAGATCGTAAAAATAATAGTTGGGTTAAATCATAAACAAGCAGCGTTTAACTATTTATTATGGGTTATTTACTGCTGATTTTTACTTTTGATAGAGTGGCGACGCATGACTTTTCACTGCCTCTATCCTCAACCATTTATGCCTGTGACGTTTTAACAAAACGCTTGGATTTTTAAAGAACGATGTCTAATGTTTTCCTCTGCAGTGATATGACTCCAGAACTCTGGAGTGACTTCCATAATGTGCGTCATGTTATGTTTTTAAAAGTCAAATATTTTATGTAAAAAAAAAGGTGAATGTAATATAGTAATTGTAATCAGCACTTGTACGCAAAGTGTATTTTATCAAGAAACAATACGATTAAATGCAGTAAAACAAATGCAGTCTTTTTGCTGTTATTCAGTGTATTTTATCTGATTATTTATGCAATGCAGTGCTCAGCATAATCGAGTACACCCTATTTTGAAAATGAATATCAGTGAAAATAGGCAATGTAATATGGTGCATTTGAACAAAACAGATTTATTAAACAGATCTATTTATTCAAAACATATTTTAGTCACCAAACATATTTAGAAATAATACTATTAAATTCAAGCAAAATATCGCAAAAATAAATTACAAACTACAAAATTTCAGCTAAATATTTTAATTTTTTTTTGCTTCTTTTGATTTTTCCTCTTTTTTAAATGTGTATTTAAGATTTTTCCATCACATAATTTGGGGTGTACTAATTTTTGAACCTTTATTGTAAGTTATTTTGTTAGATAAGCTCCAGATTTGGCTTATGACTATAATGACTATGACTATAATGTATATGCACAAATATAATGTTGTATAGCTTCCTAATAAAAATAAGAATTTAAAAGAGAGATTTGTGAGGGGTGTACTTATATATGCTGAGCACTGTATATTGTAGGTTTCATGGGTCATGCTGCTAACATATTCACAATACACTTCAGCCTTTGTTACCTGTAGTATATATTTAAAACACATTTTAATAATGCATTCAGGTCTGTTTTGACTCAGTAGAGATGATGCCTATTGCAGTGCTAGTAAAGCAATGACATTTGCAAATGCTTTAGGATGCTGGAAAACACACTTTTTTATTCATATATTTGTTTGGTTGACCTATTTTTATATTTTTACAGTCATTTACAAAGGTTTTTGTGTAGAAATCATAGATCATATATAAATATAAATATATACAAATTATATATATACATATATATATATATATATACATATATATATATATATAAATATATAAAATAGTTATAAAATACTGTACATTTATTCATTTTCTTTTCGGCTTAGTCCCTTTCTGGGGTCGCCACAGCGGAATGAACCTCCAAATTATCCAGCATATGTTTTACGCAGTGGATGCCCTTCCAGCTGCAACCCATTGCTGGGAAACATCTATACACACTCATTCACTCATACACTACGGACAAGTCACCTTTTTTTCCAGAGGAAACCGGAGCACCTGGAGGAAACCCACGCGAACATGGAAAGAACACACAGAAATGCCACCTGACCCATCCAAACCAGCGACCTGCTTGCTGTGAGGCAATCGTGCTACCCACTGCGCCACCATGATGCCTATAATACATTTTTATATATTTTCTAGAATATGTTAATAATATAAAAAATATATATTTTCATGTCACTTTTTTCTAAAATATGCTTGTATATTTCTCCATATTTGATATGCTTTCAGCAAAGGAATTTGTTTGTCTGCTGAAAAGATATTGCATTGCATAAAAAAATGGGAATTTTTGCAATCAAATTATTTATAAGTGTTTATCCGTTTTAAAATAGTACATAATGCATACAGCAACCATAGAGGTTAGTGTGGCTTTAAATAGTGTATTTTTTAAAATACAGTTATACAATTATTTATCGATTTATAATAAAATATTATAAAAATATGTATAATACAATATTCTTAGTATTTTAATAATGTTTTATTATGAATGTTATTTAATTATTAATACAATTTTTATAATTCCAATAACATTATTAAAATATAAACATTTTATTATAATATTATTAAAATACTATTCATGTTTTAATAACATTTTTATGTTTATAACAGTTTTTATAAAATAGGTTTGCATACAATTTGTGCGTCTGTAAGAGACTTTTATTCTGTTCTGTTTATATATAATCATCTTTATGTGCCCTTAGCCACAATAATCACTTATAGGCTACAGTATGAGCATTTACTCACCCTATTTAAGCCATCATTTTTGACACAAAATCTAACTCTAGCCCTGCTGCCTAATAATGATGATGATGATGATCAGCGTGCAGTGATGCAGGATGGAACCTCTGCTGTCCTCTGCTGTCTGTGATGCTCAGAGCCTCCACTGCAGTTCCACAACACGACCGCGAACCACAGCACTACAATCTGACGATGGAGGAGCGCAGCGCGAACAAACTGCGGATTACCGAGTCGAAAATTGTCGGTGTGTATTAAAAAAGTGAACCATGATAATGATGAAAATGATGATGGTGATGATGATGCTCCAGAAATCAAGCGCGAGACCGATGATCGCTCTCATCAGATGCTGATGATGGTCGCGCGACCTGCGTGATTTCCTCCTGCTGGTAAGATCATCCCATAATAACGATTTTCACATTCAAACTCAACACACACCGCTGCCAAATCATGTCCCCTCAAAATATGGACCTGACTGTGATTATGCGCCCTGTAACATGTTATTTATTTAACGTACAAGCGGGAGTTGAATTATAGGATGATAATATGGCCGTGTGTATTAATGTTTGATGTTGTCATTTAAACACGTCCTCTATATTTGTTCAATCTACGCGAATTCCTCACGTTGATTCACGTCAAAGCGCGAGTCATTATATAGAGGTGCGGTGTGTTACTTGTCTTAATAAATAGGCCTTATGTTCCCTCAGTAGTAGCACCGCAAGATGCGATTAGACTAGCAAAACGAACCGAGCGATTTTGAAGCCAGAAGTCATAACGTCAGCAGTGTCTTTAACGGGCAGGAATGACATAATGCTTTCTAGTGGTGTTTCGTTTGGGAACGAGTCGGTGCTTTTGAGCGAGTCTTTTTCAGTGAATGAATCTTTTCCCACTTTCACGCACTGAATTAGCTTATATTGTTTGGTTCATTGGAGTGGCTTTCACTGCTTTCTTTTTTTATTATTTGACTGAGAGTGAACTAGTGCTTCAGTGTGTGGAAAATAGTTCATTAGTGGACACATTTATTTCAATAAATCGCTGGCTAAATTCAGTATAGCTAGCTACCAGTACTAGTTCTGTCATATCAACGTATGAAAAAGTCAAACATGGCCGACATAATATGAGATGAATGTACTGTTGGGGATGTTTTCATCCACTTTGGGGTCATTTTAAGTCTTAATTTGGCAATACGTTGTTCTGTGTTTCAGCTAGCAGAAGGATTTTTGGTAACAAACCTTATTTTGACATATTTAGAGAAAATGTCTTGAATTTTTTGAACTCCACAATACACTCTGGGCAAATTTACTACCTTTTGTTATGTTAGGGATGAAAACATCCACTAAATTAAACTGCTGTAAAAATGCATCAGATCAATATATTTTTTTCAAATTTTATATTTTAAATATTTTCAAATATTTAAAAAAATCTTTTAATCATCATCAGTCCTGATCAAAACTACTAAATTGCTTAGAAAACTGCAGAATTTTTACTTTTTATTTCCAAATTCATAAATGATGTCACTGATATAGTGAAATGCACACAAAATGACATATTTTCAATATGTAAAGTAATTGTGGACTGGCTTTTTCTACCTTTTATCAAAGTCTTGGATGACTTTGATGCATTGTTTTTGGTTAACTCTCTTGTTTTCTCCCTAATTTACTGTTGGTGGCTGTTTCACCCCACTGACTTCCATTAAAACCACATTTTTTATTACAAAACCATGACGTCATATAATCATGCATTTTTGATTGTTGGTGGTTTTCCCTGTTGGGAAGAGGTACAATTGTCATTTTTACTGTTAATTATCTGTTGGCACCAACCTTTTAGATAGGCAGTGCAAAATAAAAACGTAGTTTCTGGATTTCATATGGAGTATTACAGCAAATTAAAGTGTGCGTATGTGTGTCTGTGAGTGTGTGAGAGTGACCTATACGCACGTACCTTGATGTGTCTGAGAAAATTAAAAATATGCATCCCAGCTCTTAGAACTACACGGAGTAAACAAAAACAAAGACTGTGTATTTATGCACCATCGAATGTGGTTATAATAGAAGTTAATGGGGCAAAAACAGCCACCAACGGTAAATTAGGGAGAAAAAATTCACAATTACTTTTATATTGAAAATACGTCATTTTGTGTGTTTTTTTCTTCTTCACCAAATCAGTGACATCATTTATGAATTTGGCAATTAAAGAGTTAAAATCCTGTAATTTTCTAAACAACTTAGTAGTTTTGATCAGAACTAATGTTGATTAACAGATGTCTGCAAAAATATATATTTATATATAAAAGTTTATCTGATGCATTTTCACAGCAGTTTAATTAGGTGGATGTTTATTATTCCGAACATAACAAAATAGTGGTAAATGTGAACAGCGCACAAGGGATATATTACTGTTTTGAGTTTGAACAACATTTGAGACCAAGCAGGATGAGGTAGTTTTGGGAAAATAATTCAGTTTTTTGAACTCTTTCTACAGGTCTATTGCTATATTAGACTAATTTTGCAAATTTAACCTCATAGATATTTCTATATTTATGTATATCTGGTTGTCACGGCGGCGCAGTGGGTAGCATGATCGCCTCACAGCAAGAAGGTCGCTGGTTTGAGCCTCGGCTTGGTCAGTTGGCATTTCTGTGTGGAATTTACATGTTCTCCTTGTGTTCGTGTGGGTTTCCTACAGGTGCTCTAGTTTCCTCCACAAGTCCAAAGATGCGGTATAGGTGAATTGGGTAAGCTAAATTGTCTATAGTGTATGTGTGTGAATGAGTGTGTATGAATGTTTCCCAGCGATGGGTTGCAGCTGGAAGGGCATCCGTTGCGTAAAATAAGATGCGGGATAAGTTGGCGTTTCATTCCGCTGTGGCGACCCCAGATTATTAAAGGGACTAAGCTGAAAAGAAAATGAATGAATGAATGAATAAATGTATCTATGATTTAACCTTACAATAAAAAGAAAAATGGTTATTAAAGAATCAGTTGAGAAAATGATCATGGCTATGACTGAAATTGCCCCTTAAACAGGGTGCTATTTGAGAGGATGGTCATTAGGCTAGTAGTGGTGTTTAATACCAGAGTAGACATTTCGAGTGCGCTCATTCAATCCCATAGTGCACTGCAGTAACAAGTCTACAGACATTGCAGGCCTAGTTGTTGTGGTATTGTGGAATTACAGTGGCTGCTTATGTACATTGTTTACAGTAGGACTGTTGTCATTCTCTTTCAAAGGGGTTTTGCTCTTTTTGCTCCTTTTTGATGCACAATTTTGGTTTGAACACAATTTTAGTCGTGTGCCCAAGAGTTAAAGCAGCATTACTATAATTCAGAGGACAGCCACAAGGGTTAAGGTCCATTTAGGACTAGGCTGTATACTAAAATGTTCACTGGAAGAATAAATCATTTAGATTTTGTATGAACTGAATCAGTCATATAATTTAAGTAGAATATTCAGATGGTGTACAAACTGTATCAGTCGTACCATTTAAATCAGTTCTGGGAAAATAGATCCCTTTATCTTCCCCCACTACAAATGTCTACAAATATATCTCTAGATTAGCAAAACTTTGCAACTTTTACAACTTGTAAAAAAGGCTTGTTTTGGTTGTGTTTATTAAATATTCAATTGAGTAAAACATCCATCCAATTTCAACATAGCTCCAAAATGGTACAACGTACTATATATATAAATATATATTATATATATATATATATATATATATATTTACAACAGTTCTGTCTGGTTCTTGAATCTGATAGCTGTGCGATATTCTGCAAATAACAGCACTTGTCCAGCCTCTTAACTCTTCACCCTTGTGTATTATTCCGCCCACATACAGCAACAAGTAGAGGACACTCTACAGTTTGACAAATTTTGCTGCTGTTGGACAACATAATATGCATTTAAGGCTTTTTTTTGTCGAGAATGTAGTTTGTTCATAAGGATAGTGCCTATTTTAAATATTTATAATTTCTGAGAGACACTGCATCGGCGGCCATTAGCCTGTCTTTGAGCAAAAACGGTTAACGATGTTCATCCACAAGTTGGTGACAGAGACCGCATAATAAGCCCTAAGAGAAAAAAAGCAAAAACTACAGCTGATCAAATCATTATTAAACAGGTAAAGGACTTTCTAAATCGATCTCTCTTTTATATATGTTGTAGTGCTGTATTCATACCATAGTAATATTGTGATCTCCTGATTGCAACAGAGAAATACTGGGAAATCTCTGTAGACTAATGACATTTTATGTCGTTCAGCTTTATAATCTTAAAATGTGAGCAAAATCACCTGTTTTGTCATTACTTTAGACATTACGCTAGACAATCATTCAAATACTAGCTCTAAAGTGATGTTGGGGAATTAATAACGACTCCTGCTGTTCTGATGTCAGCTGCAGATGTGAAGGAATGGCAGAAGAAAGTAGTTCCTCGTACAAAAGGATTTTTGAGACTCTCTGTGTTTGATTTTCTTTTTTATACACACGATTATGCCATCGAACTGTTGTATAAACGCAATATCACACTTGTAGCAGTGCGATGTGGCTGTATATTGTCACTGGTGGGACACTAAAGCAGGTCGCACATGACAGTTGAAAGTCATAAAGTCATCACACATTCGCTCGTTAAGTTTTAATAAAAGTATTCAGATGGCGCTCTGTGGAGCAGCAGAAATATGAACAGTGTCCCCTGAGTTGTGGCTGGGTGCCGCGGACAGCTGCCGACTTTCGTTGCCACCGTTTGTACCATGATAGAAACCTATGTTTAAAATTCTGAAACGCATGGCGCCACCAAGCAACGCTTCTGTTGTGCGACCCCCTTAAGGCATGCCTCCCACCAGTGCCAATATACAGCCACATCGTACTGCTACTCGTGTGATATTGCTCATATATATGATTTTATATATATATATACAGTGTTTCCTCTAAAATTTTTTCTAGCTGTGGCGGCAGGCCTTTTACACAAATCTACTAACTACCTATGACGTTATTTCAATGACAAATGTCATGAGCACAGTATTACAAGTCGAGATCGATTTCATGTAATACGAGCATGCGAATCTCTGCGTGCCGATTTCCTCTGTTCGTGCACAAAACGTCTTTGCATGCCCTCAAATATACAATGCTCAAGCGCTGATTTTCTTGTTCGCTCTCAAATAAACACAGCTGACTTGCGATTTAGTGCATTTATATAACAAGTATGTCTCCAACATTTATTAGATTGGCTAGGAATATTTGTGAATGTCTCCAATAGACCTACAGAGCGGCATTAATGTGTCCCGAAGTAAAGTGAAATGGCTATAAACTCCAGCAAAATAAGGTCATTGTATGCAGAGCCATAGACTTTGTTCTATAAAGTATAATTATGGAAACTATGTTCATCTTAACTGAAAGCTACGTCGTGTTTGCTCGCCTTACGCATCACGCAGTTCTGTCAGTCAGTCAGTCAGTCAGCATGTCACCTTGAAGGGTTAAACAAGTAACGCACAGCACTACTACGGTTACAGTAAAGTTTGCGCCAATATATTATAATTCACTTACCTTTTAATACGTTTTGGTGCGATTATAACCCACTATTTAAAAAAACAACAACAACTGAATGTTTTGAATGAGAAGCTGTAATATTTTGATGAATTTTGGTGTGGTGCCCCGCCATGGAAGAATGGATGTAGCGGAAACCATGCTTTATATGTAACAAGATGTCATATGTTACATCAATAAATTCTATTTTAACTTGATTGTTAAATTAACTAAGTTATCTTAAGTTAATTACGGCATATATATATATATATATATATA
>CAIGQZ010034880.1:2979609-2991072 GCA_903798205.1 Danio tinwini
TATATATATATATATATATATATATATATATATATGACAGAGCCATATGCTGCTCTGGCAGTGATAATGGGGATATAGAATGATTCAAAACATTTTTATAATTGTAATGAGTAACGATGTAGCACATAAAAAAATTATCAGAGTAAAAGTAAAACTCATCGAAAATATGTACTGAAGTAAAGTAGAAGTAGGAGAAAAAAACAATACTCCAGTAGAGTACAGATACAGCCTTTTAGTACTTAAGTACAGTAGTGAAGTAGTTCTACTTTGTTACTATACTGTACATCTCTGTGCAAAACACAATTCAATTCAATTCAATTCATCTTTATTTGTAGAGCGCTTATACAATGTAGATTGTGTCAAAGCAGCTTCACATGGAAGTTTATAGTGAATTGAAAAGTGTCAGTTCAGTTTTCAGTGTTTAAGTTCAGTTTAGTTTAGCTCAGTTCAGTGTGGTTTAATAATCACTACTGAGAGTCCAAACACTGAGGAGCAATTCCATCGATGCGCAGCTCTACAGATCCCGAACCATGCAAGCCAGTGGCGACAGCGGCGAGGAAAAAACTTCACCAATTGGCGAAAGTGAAGAATTTAAAAAACCTCGAGAGAAACCAGGCTCAGTTGGGCACGACCATTTCTCCTATGGCCAAACGTCTTGTGCAGAGCTGCAGTCTAGGCGCAGTAGCTGGACCTCCGCGAAGACACGTCTGTCCTTGGAGCATCAGAGGAATCAGTCTGGAATCACTGTGTATAGTACAGTAATGACTGTATTGCATAACCTTCAGGGGCGGGACAAGAGAAGCTCCCTTCCTTTAGCCAATAGAAGTTTCCCTTCTTCCCATAAACAGCCAATAGCATTTAGTTTCATCACAGCTCTGCCAGTGAGAGTGGTTTAGCTCAAGCGCATCAAATGAAAAGCAAATGAGAGGTAGGGATGCACCGATTATAGATGTTGGTTGCACGATTATAGTCTGAGGAATAATCCCGGTTTCACGGTTATCATGATTATTATACAATTATTATTTTTAAAAGACAACTAGTTTAGTAAATCACATGAAAACTGCTTATATTTTAAAGTGTTATTTATTGCTGCTCAGTAACCAATTATTACAGTACAAAATAATAAAAAAACGAATAGTCCATTTTCCTGTGGACTTAAAAATAAGTGAAACATGTTTTTGGCATTTAAACGTAAGTAATAACTTTACACTGAAAATATATGACAGGGCAATGAATAAATAAATAAATAAATTAATTAATTAATTAAAATAAGAATTAATAAAAATTGTATTTGTCTAATGTAAATCTAAGCTACATAAAAGTATTTCTCTTTTAAAAAGAACAAATGTAGTGACAGGCTGCTGAACCTCTGTCTGAAAGGCAGTTTTGGCTATATTACAAAATTGTTTGGTATTTTCCTTCCTTTTTTTTGGAGTAGAAATGTGTATATTTCATAAAAAGTATGAAGCTGAATGGTCAGTTCTTGCAACGTGACTTATAATGCGCTCGCAGCATTCTTTCAGCTAGGTTCTTTCATTGGAAATAACGAACTTGCGCGTGCAAAAGACGGGATATGTGAACGGCCCTTAGTTACTAGCCTCAGCCATAGTTAAAATCAGCTTTTAATCCAGTGTGCGTGCATATTGTGTACAAGCTCAGAACTTTAAACTTGCGCACAGCTGGCATAACTTTGTTAAGTTGCAGCAGTTTTGTTCCGTGCAGAAACGCGGTGTTGAGAAGCCGTTACGATTTATTAACTGTGACAAATTAAAGCAGGGTTAATAATGAAATCGGTTAATCGTTGCATCCCTAGTGTCTTGAAGGGGTGGGACATATCAGATACTAAAAGGCATTTGATTGGTCAAAAGAATTGATGAAAAACTGAAGTATGATGTAAAAAAAAAAACATTGATCCATTTAGGCGGAAGTGACAAAGCTTTGGATGTTTATATCTTCTAAACATAAATTTAGTCACTGTTTTGCAGCACATACTCCTTTGTATATATATATCCTTAAGACTAACATACTAATACTAACATCTAAAACACTTTATTTTGATTTCACAGGAGCTTTAACAGGTAGCTATCATCATATTGGTGTGCAAATAAGCAGCCATGACATTTTTCAAAATTTTTTTGTACCATGGAAGAAGAAAGTCGTATATAATGCTAACAACATAAGAGTGAATAAAATAATGTCAGCATTTGAATTTTGTGATAAATGTGACAAAACTGATGCATGTAATTTTACCCAGGGGCTCAAAACTTTGATGTCATTCGCCTCTCAACGTACAGGACAGCGTGTAAGCTACGATTTGTCCAGAAACGCTGCAACCGTAAGTTTTCATGTCTTTCATTTGAATATGTCATTGAATCCCGCTTGTTTAGCAAGTAAATTTGTTCTGGTGTGGGGGAAAAATCTACAAAATTCAACCATTATTGATTCTGGATCAGTGTTTCCCAACAGTGTTCCCGAAGGCACACCAACAGTACATATTTTCAACCTCTCCCTCATCAAACACACCTGAATCAACTCATCAGAACATGAGACTCCAAAACCTGAAGTTAATGGGTCAGATGAGGGAGACATCCAAAATATGTACAGTTGGTGTGCCTCCAGGAACAGAGTTAGGAAACACTGCTCTTGATCATCTCTCTTGTTTACTTCTCCTGTCGCAGTTCACCTAGTGGACGTGTGGAACATGATCGAAGCTTTTCGAGACAACGGGTTGAGCACGCTAGACCACAACGCCGAGATTAACGTGTCCCGCCTGGAGACCATTTTGTCCTCAATCTTCTACCAGCTCAACAAGCGGCTGCCCACCACGCACCAGATAAACGTGGAGCAGTCCATCGGCCTGCTGCTAAACTTCATCGTGGCCACTTATGACAGGTGTGTTAGTAAGGGAGATTTGTTTTTCTCTCAGGGGGTCCCTTGTGGCAGAATGTCCCTGCAAACCTAATGGACCGTGAGTCATACAGTGTGCATCGTGACAAGAGTGAGTGTTTGGATGGCAAATGTCCCGCTCCAAAACATAGTGAGCTGCCTATGGAGACTGCATTTTAAGGGATTGTAAACACGCTTTAGCTGTGGAAGGTGTTCCAAAAGCTATGCAGTTTAATTATGTCGTTCACTAAGAAGCTACATGTTGTTTTGGCTAAATTTTAAAGGCCCATTTACGTCAAGCATGATAATTATATTGATTAAGAAGCTGCTGTAAATATAAAGAATAGCCCACACCACAGATATCATTATAAAGACACAGAGGAATCATATCACTGGAATCATTTTTTCAGAGTGTTTTTCCTTCCATCTGCCGAATGATAATAAAACTGAGTAAATCAATATGCATCCTACTTTGACGAGCTCTCACACTTAAAGTGGCAATAATAAACAGAACGATGTTGTGCTTTGGTTTGGCGGTAATATAATTATCATTATAGTTGTATTTCTTAGTGTGAATGAGCCCTAAATCAGCGATCAGTAGGCCCACATGCAATCTGAGCGCGCAGAATTCTGCAGATTTTTAGCCCATCATTGATTCTGTTTATTTACTTGTGTAAATGTGTGTAAATTTATATTTATTCAGTTTTTAAATTAATTACAGTAATATTATTGACTATTATGAAAATGTTCATATGATTTATTTACAATACAGTTTGTATTTTAGTAGATATATTATATGAGAGACTCGCTATGTTTACCAAATAAAGTGGATCTAACTGGATTTATATTCTAAACATTAAATAAAAGTTAAAAAGGCATTATTTTTATTTCATATATTAAGGTTTTAGTTATGATACTCCCAAAATAATTTAAATAAAATAATTAATAAGATTTTTAACACAATTCTGTGCAGAAATAGTAAAAAATGTCCGCAGATTCCGTCTGGCCCTAGCGACCAGTAACTATTGTTCAGTGGTTTGTTTTTGCAAAATTCAGTTATTTCAACAGGAATCCACCAAATCTAAGGGGCCATTTTCTTGATGCAGACCTAAATTATGAAGTATATGCATTAGATGTGGAAAAATAGGGTGTACATTTACATATTCAAAAAAACTTGTTCAAACTACTTATTTAAAATGAGCTGAAAAACAACACAATTCCTGAGATTTCATTGGGACAACTTAATTTTTTTAAGTTCAGTCCACCATAAATTTGTTAAAAGTGTTAAGTTAACTTAGTCGATTTGTGTTGGGACAACATGAATGAATTGTGTGGAAGCCTGCATTTTTAACAGTGTAGTTCCTATGACTAAATTTGTTGCTTAATTAATTCACAATGTTGTGCTTTGGTTTGGCGGTAATATAATCATCATCATAGTTGTAGTTCTTGGCGTAATTGAGTCCTTAAGGATTGGTCACTTTTACCCTTGTTTAGTGATTTGATTTTGCAGACAAAATCCCGTTATTTCGACAGGAATTCAAGAAAAATCTAAATTAAAAAGTATATGCACTTGATGTGAAAATATAAGGTGTACATTTAGTTCTTTTGACTTCATTTGTGGCTTAATTCATTCCCAGCTAACAGTTTTAGGTTCTAAAAATGATCCTATTAAGTTCATTCATTCATTCATTTATTTTCCTTCAGCTTAGTTCCTTATTTATCAGGGGTCATCACAGCGGAATGAACCGCCAACAATTATGGTATATGTTTAACGCAGCGGATGCCCTTCCAGCTGCAACTCAGTACTGGAAAACACCCATACACTCTCATTCACACACACACACACACACACACACACACACACACACACACACACACTTATGCACAACGGGCCAATTTTGTTTACCCTATCCAACTGTACCCATGTCTTTGGACTGAAGGGGAAACTGAAGCACCTGGAGGAAACCCACGTGAACACAGGGAGAACATGCAAACTCCACACAAAAATGCCAACTGGCCCAGCCGGGACTTGCTCACCACTGAGCCACCATGCCACCCATCCCATTAAGTTATATACTGTAGTGTTATTTTAACATTTGAAATGTCCTGTTTTGTTTTTGACAGTGTATTAAAGTTATTTTTTGGTTTTAAGAATGTTATTCAACATCTTCTCAGTCTCATGTTAGATTGATGTTCTCAGATCATTATTTAGAACATTATTAGAACATTCCATCCACATTATATTAATGTTCTTAAAAACTTTTCTCTACCTTCACTGTAAATCAAATGGGATCCACACAATTCCTTCATGTTGTCCCAACACAAATCGATTAAATTAGCTTAATTGTTTTTTCAAATTTATATGGATTGAACATAAAACAATTAAGCTGTCCCCATAATATGTAAGAATCATGTTGATTCAACTCATTTTACATAAGTAGTTTAAACGAGCAACAAAAGCAATTTTTTTGGAGTGTTTCTCTGTAAGTTATAAAAACGTTATAGTTGAAGGTTCTTAAGATGTTCAAAAAGACCAGTTTTTTGATGATTTATTAACATCATTTTTTGGTTATAATGTTAAACAAAATGTTTTCATAACGTTTCAGTCTCGTGTTATATTAAAGTTATCCGAATGTTTTGAAATGCTATTAGAACATTCCATCGACATTATATTAACGGTAAAATGTTTTTCTATCAACTTTACGAGAGCGCTCCAGAAACATTATTAAAATAGCGTTAAATGCAAGCATTTAGACATTTTTAGAAATGCTACTAAATGTACTTATTTGGTCTTTCATTTAAGCTAAATCATAGCCATGTTGTAATAATTTGTTCCTTTGTTAACTTTTACATTTATTTAGTTTATTTTACGTTATCTCAAGATTATAAAGTGAAAAAAAATTGTTTTTAAAGTAAAAAAAAAATGTTGTGTTGTTTTGAAAGATTCATTTAAAACTTTAGATGATGGCAGAGCTACTCTAAATTTATAAAATAATGAATTTTTATGAAGTGGTTTTAACTTGTAATATTGTACAACCAAAGCTCTTTACAATAGAAGTTTGTCTCCACCACCAGTGTGCAGCTAGATAGCATTGACTAGCAAGATAAAAGTCTCTTAATAATCTTTATTAAGGTTGACAGCGTTACGTTTTTTAAATAAATATTTTTAATACACACTTAACTAAACTAACATGTAATAAAAGTTTAAAAAGGGAGGCATAAATAGTAATATTTGTCAATAAATAAATATTATACACATGGACAATTATTATACAAGTGAACATTTACATGAATCGTTAACTCAATCATTTGCTAATTTAAAGCCACAGACCTCCAAACATGACAATTCTTGTGCAAAGGACCCTCATGCTAAAATTTAAAAGACATCTGTGTAGTTTTTTTTTTCTCCATGTATCTTAGATTTATTTTTTGTAAAATATAAAAATATGAAAAATTTATCTAATAAATTACTTTAATTTTACTTATGTGTTTATTGCACATTTCCCCCCTAATCTTTTCTCCCCTAGTCCTTACTTTAAAAAACCCTAAGCTGGAGGACATTTTACATTCCCTGTTTGTAAAGCTTTGTGATAAAAAAAAAAAATGGGCAATTGGCTTTTATTCATGTTACACTTCTATAGAAATAAAACAACAACAAAATGCACCATAATATAAACCACTAAGTTATTTTAAACCTATACTTATAGTTACGATACATGCATTTAGTCTACTAACTTTTTAGCACAGATTTACCAGGATTCCTCAGAGCCAGAGTGCTTATAAGTGTAGGTGTTTAGCTGTGGGATTGTGAACCTTTTAGCGCTGTCAACAATTTGTAGTCAAACATCTTCTGTTTGCAACCATAATCCAAATAATTGTGTGTAAGAGTACAAAGAATTGTATAATCCAGACACTGGCTGGAATTTAATGAACCTGTTGGCTTTGTATTGTTATAACCAAACGTCTTCTGATAATGGGTTGTTTGTGTTTCAGTGAAGGCCATGGGAAACTCACAGTGTTTGCTATGAAGGCAATGCTAGCTACGATGTGTGGCGGTAAAATACTGGATAAATTACGTTGTGAGTATAATAGCATTTGTACAGATATTTAACAGTGACACAATCTATATTTTGAGGCATAAATAGGAGTTCAAATGCAATGCTAAATCATCGTTTGTTAGCATTAAGTGTTCATTCTCATTTCAGGCTCACTTTAATGCTAACAACATTGCTAACATAGCCACACAAGTCTAACATTTTTATCTATTCTTTCAACACTCTGAGTTTAAATCCGTCTTTGAAGAAGATGAGGCCATCATTTGGAGCCATGTATACAAGCTTTTATCGTATAATAACAAACAAGGGCTTTTATGACAAACGTTTCACGTTTTAAGAGTTTGGCTCCCTCTTCTGTACATGATATGTATTGCACTTCCCAAAACAATTTATGTATTAGCTGAATACTCGTTTAAAATGCATTTCAACACAAATCTAAAATAAAACAAGTTTTCTCCCTGCTGAAAAATCCAGCTTAAACCAGCCTAGGATGGTTGGCTGGTTTTAGCTGGTCGACCAGACTGGTTTTAGAGGGGTTTTGGCCATTTCCAGGCTGGTTTCCAGCCATTTCCAGCCTGGTCTTAGCTGGTCAGGCTGATAGATGACCAGCTAAAACCAGCTTGACCAGCCTAGCCAGGCTGGGAACCCAGCCAAAACCAGCTATGTCCAGCTTAAACCAGGCTGGTCAAGTTGGTTTTAGCTGGTTTTAGCTGGTCATTTTCCAGCCTGACCAGCTAAGACGGGAAATGGCTGGAAACCAGCCTGGAAATGGCCAAAACCCCTCTAAAACCAGGCTGGTCGACCAGCTAAAACCAGCCAACCAGCTTAGGCTGGTTTAAGCTGGATTTTTCAGCAGGGTTAGAAAACTTTCCTATTTGCTGTTAAATTGTGAATTGTGTTAAATTGTAAATTGTCACTCCACAGCAATTGGTATCAAATGCACTTTAATAATTCTTGAATCTTACATTTATTTTGGTGCATTATAAAGAACATGTACAGTGTTGGTTATTTTGAGCAAAAGGTTAAACTATAAAGACTTTTTTGCTTTGCTCATATTTAAGAATATTAATGGAGGTCACCGAAAATGTAGCATTGTTTTTGTTCTAAAATATTCTTTCTACAACATGACATAACCTAAAATCTTTCCCTTTTTCCATCAGATGTATTTTCCCAGATCTCAGACTCCAACGGGGTGATGGTCTTTGCCAAATTTGACCAGTTCCTGAGGGAGGTGTTGAAGCTCCCGACGGCGGTGTTCGAGGGGCCTTCATTCGGCTACACCGAGCACTCCGTGAGAACATGCTTCCCTCAGCAGGTGAGAAGACTTATCTGCTTCTGACCGCAGAAAGAGTCTCTTTATAACGATCGGCATCTCATTCGACCTGTCTCAGAGACTTAGAGGCTTTCTCTGAAAGTGTCTCATCTGTTTTCTGCCAGAAGAAGATCTTGCTGAATACGTTTTTGGATGTGTTGATGGCAGATCCACCCCCGCAGTGCCTCGTATGGCTACCTCTCATGCACCGACTCGCTAATGTAGAGAATGGTATGTGCTGCATTTGTGTGTGTGTGTGTGTGTGTGTGTGTGTGTTTAACGGGAAATAGCTTTTTTCATAAGATGTTATGGGTGTGAGCTAAATATCTATACATATTTTTGTGCGTTTCTTTAAATGCAAATAAGCTGCTGCTTTTCTGATGAGGGCGGAGACTTTACTGACACTCTTTAAACAGCAGAACAACCAATTACTAATTACAAATGACATGACAACATTTGTAGTCAGTTATATGATCTCTTAGATTACACATTCATGGTAACAATCTGATTACTTTTGGATTACAATTTGATTACTTTTGTGCTGGCCCTTTTTCATGTAACATATATTGAAGTAGGATAATCTTTTATAATACAGATGTACACTGTAAAACCCTACAGTCAACTTTATCAAATGAAATGAGTGTGGTTAACTTAAATTTTACTGAAAAGTAATTCTACTCATGCGAAAAGAGTTTTGAACTCAGTGTTGAAAGCAATGAGTTAATTAAATACCCCATTACTTCAACTTAAATTGAGTAAGTTCGTGGTACTTAAATAGATTAGTTTTTTAACTCAAATGGTTTGTTGCAATCAGTTCCTCAAACTGTTTGAGTTGCCCTAACTTATTGGGTTTTACTGTACTCAGTTGTTTTGAGTTCTCTTCATGTATTGGGTTTTACTGTGCTCAAATTGCTTCGTTTACTCAAATGAATTAAGTTGACAGTACTCACTAGGATTAGTTTTTGAACTTAAATGATTTGTTGCAATCAGTTTCCTTAAACGATTTGAGTTACCGTAACTTTTTGGGTTTTACAGTGTTTATATATACATCGTATAATTCAGCTTTTTAGTCAGTGGAAGTCAGGGAGTTTGATATTTGGTTTGAAGTAGGTAAACCCTAGGTAGGGGAGACTTGATATGTCACCTTTAATATCTTTTTTTTTTTTATCACCCACTGTGTCTCAGCACCTCAATCACAAAATAACTCAGCAAATGCCTGAAAGCTGTGTGTGTTTGGATCCCGCAGTCTTCCATCCAGTGGAATGTTCGTACTGCCGGAGTGAGAGCATGATGGGTTTTCGGTACCGCTGCCAGCAGTGCCATGGCTACCAGCTTTGTCAGAGCTGCTTCTGGCGCGGTCATGCCAGCGGCCCTCATAGCAACCAGCACCAGATGAAGGAGCACTCATCATGGGTATGTACTGTCACACAGTGTGTTCAAATGTACAACATCATTCCTATATTATTACTACGGTTCTCTGCAATGCTTGATTCTGATTGGTCAATATTCCGAGGTACGTAATTCCCCAATAACTTGCACTGAATCTGATAACACAGACTCATCGTGGTGCTACAAATAACCTTGACTGTTAGTGAATATTTTTATCATGCTGTTTGTCATTTCGCTCTTAGTTTTTTTCCGCCATCTTGTGATTGAGTAATAATAGCAATATTTAGGGATGCACCACATTTTTAACCGATAAAGAGAAAAATGGATGGAAATATGGGTTGGAAGAAAAGGCTATGCTGCACGTCATTGGCCAGCAGTGTTAAGTGCACTGCTTTCCTGTCCCTCCGGCTGTAGTTGCAGAATGAAACGGCTTACAGAGTGCTATTTGCTGCACTGAACAAAGCATAAGATAACTAGAGAAAACTGTCGGCTAGTTTGCGCACACGTCGCAGTCAAAGTTCAAAATAGTGCAATATTCTGCTCTGTGGATATTCCCATATGTACCCATATACTTATCTATGCTTGAACCGTACATGTTCACTGGAAATGTATGCTCAAATAATGAGCCTACAGGACATTTTTATGTACTATTACTTTTTCCTGCTGCTTGCATTAGTGCTACTGTACTCTCATGACGACAACACAGCTCGACAAATTTTACTTGCAATTTTTTTATATTACTGTCAATAAAATGTGATTACATCATGAGTACAGTCAGGCCCTAAATTATTCATACTGTACCCCTGGCAAATTCTTACTATTATTTAACCAGCAAGTTTTTTAGACTGGAAATGACACAGGCTACTCCCAAAAGATAATAAGTTAGATAGTTAACTTTATTTGTCCCAGAGGCATCTGACATTTCACATTTGGCGTTTATATAAATAAATCATTTAAAAACATGGTACTCCTACACTAAATAAATATCCAGTCTACTGGCCATCCACTGCTACTGAGGCAGGAGGAATTAAAAAACTTAATTGCTTGAGGTATAATTGAAAATTTTGTCCTATTTCTTACACATCTGGGAACACAATATCTACGACCTGATGGTAACAATTGGAAGGTGTATAATAAAGGATGCCTCTCATCATTGACAATCATGATAGCCTTATTTAGTACTTTCTTTGTATATTATCAATGCTCTTTAGTTTAATCCTAACAACTTACTGGCTGCTGTTACCAAATTCCTCAGTGACCTCTTCTGGGCCTTAGAAGCATTTTCATACAAACATATTACACAAAACATTGCAATACTTTCAATAAAAGCACTATAAAACATGATCAACAATGTGTTGTCAACATTAAAAGACAATAGAAGTACATTCTTTGTTGAAGCTTTTTCCTTACACAGTCAGTCCATACATCCCACTTAAGTTTATTGTCCAACATCACAGCCAAATATTTATAATTTGTTACTAACTGAAGTGCTCCCCACTAAATAAACTGGGGTTGATTTTTGCTTTGTGTTCCCTCTTTAAAATCAATAACTATTTCCTTAGTTTTAGGAATGTTTAGGAGAAGGTTTGAATTTTACACCAGTCTAAAAAGAAGTCAAGAACAAGGCCGTGTTTTTCCTCCTCTTCATTTAAAAGGCTCACCAAAGTGGTATCATCTGCATACTTTACAATATATCTATTTTTAAACGAACATATACAAGAATTTGTATATAAAAGAAATAATAACAGATAAAACACAACCCTGGGGAGCTCCAACTGAAGTACACATTTTATCTGAAATAAAACCTCCCATTTTAACCTG
>CAIGQZ010034880.1:2991472-3002486 GCA_903798205.1 Danio tinwini
TATCTGTATAATTTAAGTTATTGAGTTTTTTAATTATAAAATTATATTATTTAATAAAATTGTAACAAATTATTACAAGCATTTTTTATTTTAGTTTTCAGTGAGTGCATCTTAAAGTTTCCGTTTCGGGCCAGAATATATTTTCTTTGGTGCATTACTAATTAAAGTAATTAGGATTAATAGAGTGTATTCTGTGATGAATAGCGGCTGGATGTACTTTTTTTTTACTTATCACACTTAAAGTGGACCTATTATGCCCCTTTTTACAAGATGTAAAATACATCTCTGATGTCCCTAGAGTATGTATGTGAAGTTTCAGCACAAAATATCACACAAATCATTTTTCAAAACTCTTTAAATCTGGCTTTGATCCAAAATGTTGCTTTAATGGTGACTGTTGCTTTAAATTCAAATGAGATTGTGCTCTTTCCAAAAGAGGGCAGAGCTAATACTATGAAAGTCCCTGATATTATCTTCAGCCCTTATGGTGTGAAAACTCCTATGGCAGACAGCTACTTCTCACTCAGGGCTGTCTATGCTGATGACGGAGTAATCGTCACTACTGGGCGGGGCTATTTCCCTCTGATTACATGTACAAAGGGAGAACGTCAATCAAAGAGTTTCTGTTTTTATGAATGAATGATATGAGATGTTTTTATGCAGTGTGATTATAAAAAATATAATTAATTAATGTTTACCACTAGAGGCTGCCTATATTAACACACTGTTGCCACACAACTGTGTTTAAACCCCTTATAAAATAGATTTTTGCATAATAGATCCCCTTTAAAAGATTTTTGATTCCTTAATCTATCTTAAAGTCATTCTTAAATACAAATTGATATAAATCTATAGTGTTCCTCACCTCTCACACTATTACTGTAATGTATCACTTTTTTGCCACATTTTGCATCAAGATTCACACAAATGGCAACAAAACATCAAGTGATTTGTGGGAGATTTTTATCTGCCATCATCTGTTTGCCTGAAAAAAACAACAAATTATATACTACACTTGTTGCCGTGTGCTTTTAATTGATGTATGTACTGTAACATGCAAAGTAAGGACATGAAAGCATTATTCTAAAAGCAACTCATGTTGACATCTTAATCATAGAATTGTCTTATTCAGAATAAGGTACACATAATTTGATTACTGATGCCCATGTAAACGTATACCCCATTTCAAAGGGGTAGAGAGTTCATCCGAAAATGGATTAATTATTTACTTACCCTTATGTCATTATAAACCTGTATTAATTAATTTTATTCTGTGAATGGAGATGTTGTGCATATAATGGATGTGGATGGCGATTCATAATGCTTTTAAATGACAAAGAAATATATCATAAAGGCGTATTGTTAGTGTGTTCAGTGGCTTTGTTGGATGAACAGTCATTAATCACAGAAGCTTCCAATGGTTCAATATGGAGTAGCATCAAAATGGAAATTCATGGCAAAACTTACGCTTATGGACAAAACATTTGACTTTGGAAAAATATATATATTTTCTATATTTATTTAAAATACAAAAAATGTTTATTAAAAAAACATTTATTGGTTAGGTTTAATGGTAAAATGCTGTTTTAGAGTGATTAAAGAGACCATATTATGCATTATAAAAGGTCATATTTTGGTTTTGGAGGATGCCAACAACAGGCTGATATGCATGCAAGGTCAAAAAACCCTTTCATTGTCTTATAATTTGCATTTATTTTTACCTAATTATCCCAACGATACACATGTGATGTGTTCAGCGATTCATTTGTTGCCAAACCCCTCCCTTGCATGATGCTAATCTGCGCTGATTGGTCTAATGACCAAGTCAAGCAACACAGTTAAACATCAACATGTACTCTATTCTTAACCATAACTTCAAATAATAACAACACATGGTTGGCTATACTGTGGTATTGTTGTGAAAATGAACTTTAACCCTTTATTCCCCACAGCCACATATCTGTCCATCTCTCAGCGATATTTATCTTCGTGTAATGATCAATCCGCTGATCTCTGCACTCCGTTAGTGTTTGAAGGGAAAGGCGTATTCACGTTTTACCGGATCTGGCACTTCATATTTGGCAATTTCTCGTATTAACGTCAAAAGATCTTAACAAAAAAAACTATAATTTATTCGACTCTGAGTCAAGTCTTTCCTTGAAGAATCAATAGTTTTAAACAGTGCACTTTCAGATTTAAATCTCAGCTGGACGTTTCCATTCAGTTATTCACTTTCATTCAACACTTTATGGAAGGTCATTTTCAAAAACCCATAACAGGGGTTCTTTAAATTTGCACTTGAGATAGATTTCTCTTTATACTAAACAACAGATGTTGGATAATGTAAGCACATTTTTACCATATTATGGCTAAATATAATGGTAAAATTTATGTTTTGTAGTTCTGTTATTTTATCATTTCTTTTTTACAGAACAGAAAACAATTCACTAAAATGCACTAAAAACAGTAATACTGTGAAATATTATTTCCATTAATACAACAACACAACAAAAGACATCACATTCTATTTGATTATATGTTTTAAAATGTAATTGATCCCTCAGATGGCAAAGCTGAATTTTCAACGTCTTATATGCAGTGTTCAGTATACCAAGAGCCACCTAATGTGTTGACTTAGTGCTTAAAAACATTTATTGTTATTATTACTATTATTATTAATGTTAAGAACAGCTGTGCTGCTTCAAATTGTGATGAAACCCTTTTTTATGATTGTTTAAATAATAATGTTCCAAAGAATTATACATATTTTTAACGTTCTTAAGTGCTGAGTTAACATATTTTTTTAAATGGCCCCTATGATAACAACGTTTGTAAGCTGTTTGGACAGAACTGTGTATGTATAGTGTGTCCACAGTCATATTAAAGTGATATACACCCAACAAGTTTTTTTTTTATTTCCTGACGTTAAAATAGGATCCAAATCCCAATGACTTTGAGGTCCACCGCAGCTTTACATAGGAGAGTAGTTTCCCCCACCCACTGAATTGATTGACAGGTTCCATGTCTCCATAATAACATGTAAACACATGTCCACAGAACATTTTTTTGCAAAGAAACTGGGATTATAACATGTTACAACTTTCTGTGATCAGCTGCACCTCAATAATTAATTTTATAAGTTTAAAATGTTTTTAAAACAGATCATGTTTGTAATAAAGACAGTAAAATCACTATGTAATTCTTAGACAATATAATCACCACGGCCACATGGTGTGAGTAAACGTGCATACATGTATGTGTGTGTGTGTGTGTACTGCAAATACAAATACCACAAATACATGAAATAAACTTACTTGGTATTTTTGACTAGTGACCTTATATCAGCTTCATCCATGTCTGTCTCCATCACCGACTGCTGTTTATCTGACGTAATGCATGAGAAGCAGAGAAGGGAGAAGCAGCTCATTATCATTTAAAGCCACAGGCTACAAAAACAGCTACATTGTCCTAAGACACTAAAATAGACAGATTCTACATTATATAATAAATAATCCAATGGGTATTTTGAGCTGAAACTTTACAGACACATTCTGGAGACACCAAAGTATCTTATCTTACATCTTGTAAAAGGGATAAAATAGGTGCCCTTTAAAAAAAGAGAAACAGAAAACCTTACTGACTCCAACTTTTGAAGGGCAGTGAACGTGTTTATAGCAAAATGACTTGTTTGGCCATGGGTGAAGGATGGATGAGCATCTAATGTTTTATTTCCTGTTAAAAGTCAGAGTTTCATGGGGTTCGTGTTTTTCAGCAAGTAAGTTATATTGATTACATTTTTAATACTCAAGCGTTGTTCCAAAGCTCAGTCACACTGTTGGAAATTACAGCCTGGGAAATGATTCGCACTGCCTCCCAAATCCAATTACGCCAGTTTTTCCCCCACTCATTCTTACCACCTCGATAAAGATTTTTTTTAAACCACAGAGCGAGGATTTTGCTGAATCAAAGAGATTTTTTTATTAACTTGTGATGAAACATAAAATGTATGTCTATATATTATTATGTAGTTTAAAGTTTTTCTAGTGGAGTTTTTATGTATAGATCAAATGTGCATAAATGCCAATAATAACATACATTTCAATGGCATTATTATTATTTTAAAGCTTGCAAGGTTTTTAATCTCTTTTAGACATTCGGTGGCTATGTGTATAAGTTATTCACAAGTAGAGGAGAACGTTTTAACATGTTGTAACATAAGCATATGGTAGCTTAACATTTTATCAGATCTAAAAAAAATATAGAAGACAATCTAAGACTTATAAAGATATTTTTTAGAAAATAAATCATAAAATGAACACATTGCAATAATGACCTCATGCTTTTCATGACACTGATCACAACACACAGCTATGCAGCAGAGCATAATAAAACAATTTGGGCAAAAAGATGAAAAACATTCAGACATTTAGAAAAAAAATGACATTAAATAAATGTCTAAATGGCTAAATAACTGACTGGAGATTTAAATAACAGCAGATTTGTCTCATAACACACACACAAAACACACACATGCACAAACTTGTATAGCTATCTCTACAGTATGGGGACTTCCCATAGTCGTAATGATTTTTACACTGTACAAATTGTATATTCAATCACCCTATCTAAGCCTAATCCCTAAGCCTTACCCTCGAAGGAAACAATCTGTATTTTTACATTTTCAAAATACTTTTAATTATAAGCGATTTTTCTCATGGAGATCAAAATATCTCCACAAAGGTCATAATTTACTGGTATTCCTGTGGGGACATTTGGACACACACACAGAACATTTGATTTCAGACAAAAATAAATACTTTTGATAAGTTTAAATATTTTTTTCACATTTTTTTCTCTTTATAGTGTTCACATGCAAAAGAAATACTGTCAGTTTGGTTGTGCTAGCATACATGGAAATTAATAAACTGTGTGTGTGTGTGTTACTACTAACCCCTCATTACTCACTCCTATTATAGTACATGTCAATACCAGTCTTTATTTATCATTATATTCATAGTACTCTGTCTACTTACAGTTTTTGCCTATTGCTTGAACACTTCAGACGCAAGCTTAGACCAAAGTAACAAAACTTGAAGCTTTTGTTTCTATACCTTAAACACAGTGTAATCATATCTTAAACATATCTTAGCACTTCAGTTGCAATTCTGCAACACACTGCACACTATTTCATACATGCTGTAGAGAATTAGCTCAAAATCAATTGAAGAGTCATTTGAACCGGGCTTCAAAAGAATCGACTCTTTAAATCCAAACAAATGAATCGTCCAGTGATCGTTCGAATGGAAAGTTGACTTCAACTATGGCTATTGCTATCAAAAATAAAAACCCATTTATGTTTAAGCAGGGTAACAAGATCAAAGTTTAAGACATTAGGTTCATAAATATGCACAGGCACCTTTCTTTATGCAAAATGACACTTAATTGACTAATCTAAAAGAAACTAAAGTCTAATACTAACACACATTCATACAGGTTGTATAAACGATGAAATGAGGAAAAACAAGAGTTTAAGAGAGTTTAATGGTGGAAAAACCTTGGATATTTTAAGACCAAACCAATCAAACCAAAAATAATCAATTTAACCCTTCTATGGTTTATTTAGGGTTACATTTAGTTTACACCAGTTCAGTGGTAATCTGGAGGTGTTACTTGCGTTCCTTTTGTGATGTGAAGAACTCCCTCTGTTGAGCTGGGTTCCACGTGGTTAACTGGTGGTCGGCTCTTTGTCCTTGTGAGGCTTGGAGTGGGGTGGAGTCTGGATTTTCAGTTGAGGTGGCAAAAACTGTAGTCGTGTTGACTTGGTTTCATGGCACACTACACCTGAGCAGACTCTTTTTTTCTACAGAAAGAAAAGAAAGAAAGGTATCGGAGATGGGAATGTCTGAGCTGTGCAGTTAATTTTTGCCAGGGTCCAAGTCTCTTCATTGGTCCTGAAGAGAAGCTGTGTCAGTTCTCTTCCTGCTGTGGTGTTTTCTGGGTGTTGTCTGGGGTTCTCCAGGGTGCGGCCTTAGTCACTAGCTTTTATAAGGGTGGTTTTGTAACCACCCTCAGGAGCCGAGTTGACCAATGGGAAGTTAACTCTAGTCTTTTGTTCCGAAGTGTGGTGATTTGCATATGCATTCCGGGTGTAAGCTGATGCAGAAATGTTTAAAGTTTCATAAAATGTTTCTATTTTGCACAGGTTTTAACATAAAATGTAAACAATTGTTTAGTACACCAAATGAGCTTTGCAGGGACATCAAACATTAACCATCTATGATCTTGTTTAGCTGTGGTAGAGTTAAACATTGATTGCAGAAGTATTAAAACCATAATATTAATAGATGAGTAAGAGACTTGTTTCAACCAGTCTTAAGCAAAAAGCGTATAGAAGCTTGTATGTGTGTCCATTTATGAGCATTCCTTTATGTCGTAAATACCTTGGAATCGTATTACATATTGACCATCCAGTCTTTTTCTGGGTTGGAGAGGTTGATGGTGTATCATTTGTTAAATAAAGCAAAATTATTATGTGTCTGATCAGCCACATTAATTACAATACATTTTTATCCCAAAACTAATTTCATATGTATCATTAAGAAAACACATCTACTCTATACAAACACATTGAGTAATTGAAAACACTTAGACACACAACTGAAAATACTAACTTAAAAAACTGATCAATAATCAGCCAACCACAAATAGGCCTTCTTTGAGCCATTTCTGAACTCTAGTGAAGATTTTTTTTGGAGATGTATACATGACCAACCACATGCCCACAATACTTTTCTACAAGCTTGTTTTTCTGTATTTACACTGGTGCATTTTGTGTGGGTTTTGTGTTTTTTTTTTTTTTACTTTCTGTGTCTTCATCTTTGGCTATTGTGAAACCAAATAGCAGAGTTTCAATGTGACATACAGATTCACTGTAGATGTGAATGTTTTTTTCCCCAGTGTCCTGTCTTGTGTGTGTTTAATGTTGTGACACAATGAGCCAAAGCAAAAGGCAAAAACTGTAATACCTGCTAACTAGTCTATCAACAGACATGGCACTACTGACTGCATGTGTCAACTTACTGTGCTAATCCTGACAAAACAGTTTAGTTACATATTCAACAGAATATCTAAAGGGGACCATCAAAATAAATTGCAACAGCTTTTTAAAACTTTGCAATTTTGTTGCTTTCTCGCTTTACAGAAGTCTCCAGCAAAGAAGCTCAGCCACGCCATCAGTAAATCTCTGGGCTGCATGCCGATCGGAGAGCCTCCGCATCCCATGTTTCCAGAGGCAGCAGAAAGACCTCAGGATCTCGCACACACTACGTAAGTCCTCTAAAGAGTTTATTCTTGCACCTCAGCTTTGGACTACATGTACATCTCATATCATTCATTCACTTCATTTATGTGTAACTTTGTACAAACAACTCACATTAGCTACAGTATAAGAATGCTAAGCTGATGCTTTTTACATGAAGTTATATTATCTCAGGCGTCCCCAGATTATGTCTGTGAAGGTTCAGCTCAAGCTATTTCACAGATCATGTACTGTACCATGTTTTACTTGAATCTGTTTGGGTGGTAGCAAAAACCGGCTGTTTTTGTGTGTGTCTCTTTAAATGCAAATGAGCCGATCCTCCTAGCCTTTACAGCTCATGTCTCAGTTTCTTTAGCAACAGCAGCAACAACAACAACAACAACAAAACATCTGTATGTGCTTTAAAATGCACAATAAATTATTACAGAATACTCAGAATACTTGATTCTGATTGGTCAGTCATGACATTCCTAGGTATGTTATTCCAAGATAACAACCACTGAATAACACAGGCCCAACTGGGTGCATCAAATCACCTTCATCTTCTCTGATTACGTCTGTTTAACTGCTTGGGTGATGTCCCTCCAATCATTACTTCGCTACAAGTGAAAGATGAGAGGAGGAGCCCAAAATAAATCCCTG
Source organism: Danio tinwini (assembly GCA_903798205.1). Taxonomy (NCBI): domain Eukaryota; kingdom Metazoa; phylum Chordata; class Actinopteri; order Cypriniformes; family Danionidae; genus Danio; species Danio tinwini. The sequence goes on from CAIGQZ010034880.1 coordinate 2,999,433, forward strand.
CCCCTACTAAATATTCCATTTCAGTTGGAAATATGTCATTAAACTGAAATAAAGTCTGTAGCAACTCTCGATTCACACAGCCTTATTAGTTTAAACTCAGCTTAGCTCAAACTATCTTATGGATCATTACTGTACCATGATTTACTTTTCACTTTATCACTTTATCTTTTTGGGTGGTTGAAAAAACAGGCTGTTTTCATGTGTGTCTCTTTAAATGCAAATGAGCTGATCTTCCTTGCCTTTACATATCATGTTTTAGATACTCCAGCCAAAGCAACAACAAAAACATCTGTATTTGCTTTAAAATGCACAATAAATTAAATTATTACAGAACACTCTGAATACTCGATTCTGATTGGTCAGTCACGACATTCCTAGGTATGTTATTTCAAAGTAACAACCACTGAATAACACAGGGCCATCTGTTAACTTTGAATCACCTTCTTCTCTAATTATGTCAGTTTGACACCTTGGGTGAAATATGCATAGCCACGTCCCTCCAACCATTACTTTGCTGCAAGTGAAAGATGAGAGGAGGAGCTCAAAATTAAAACCCCGCCCCTACTAAATATTCCAATTAAGTTGGAAATATGTCATCAAACTGAAATAAAGTCTGCTGCATCTTCCGGTTCACACAGACTTTAAATCCTTGTCAGTTTAAACTCCTGGTTCAGCTCAAACTGTCATGGATCATTACTGTACAATGTTTCACTTTTTCACTTCATCTTTTGAAGTGGTATAAAAAACTGGCCCAGTTGGGGCTCCAAACAGCGACCTTCTTGCTGTGAGGCGATTTTGCTACCTATTGCGCCACCGTGCTGCCCAGTACTGAATATTTTTACAATTGAATTGTATTCAGCTGATTATTTATTAAATTATTTATTATTTATAATATGAAACTAAACATTTCTTGCAGTACTGTAATAATGGAAAGTATATTACATTTGTCTCCTCCTGTTTTTGACTGATCCGAAAAATGGTCCGATCTGTGACAAAAAAAAAAACATAATGTGATTCAAACCAATAGATTTGTGATCCGTTACACCGCTAGGTTTACAGCACAGTTGCAATTGCTAATTTACAGTGCACTTGTACATTTTGCCAGTAAAACTGTAAACATTTTAGTAATACTATAAAAAATAGCCAGAAATACTGTAAAATTCACAAGTGCACTGTAAATTATTGCTGTAAAACTAAATACTGTACATACTGTAAATTTTATAGCAATTTTTTTACAGTATACTAATGAACAGTTAATAAATTAATAATAGGCCGGTAATAAGCCAGTAGTTAATAGCAATAATTGTGACCTAAATTAAAGTGTTACCAAATTATCTAAATTCATAATATTAATGCAGAAATCTCAGGGCTAAAATTGAGGTTTTAAAAGAATTCAGAAATAATGGTAACTAATATTTGGTTTTGTAACTTTGCAGATTTTTTTCATGCTTAAACACCAACATTATGAGTAAAGTTGAAAGAGTAAATAATAATAATATTAATAATAATAACATGACCTCTGCAACATTTTCAGACTTGTGTCTTGCAGTCAGGTGATACGAATTGTAATCACGTCCTCTTGCCTGAAATTTCCCAGTATTTGTTTCTTATTTCTATAGCAAGAGCGAATATTGATCTTCAGATCTGTCACGGGAAAGAAATGTAATTAGGAAATGCCAAGAAGAAAGATACCGTGTGTAAAAAATATATGGGTACAGTTTTCTCGTTGGCTGAATTATAAATATCAGAGAGCTGAATCAATCTTTCGCCAGACCTTCACTCTCTCAGGAACAGGCCCTGGTTTATAAGTACTTTCATTAACTGACACATGAACCCGGGGATTGATGAAGACCATAAAACAGCAGAACACATGTGCCCTCCACTGGAGGAAAAGTGTAGCAGATTTACTGTCTTCATTTATTTTGCTGATAAAGTACCAGAGTTATTTGATTATAAACTACATTAAGTATTTTCAGCTTGGATAAGAGGCACGTGATTTTGTATGATAATGCTTGTAGTGTTCGAACTGCTGGAGAGGAAAATGAACAGCAGTAAAGCATGCTTTAATATAAATGTCTGTGGTAATTTATTTATTCAAAGTCAGGTTTTTTGAATACATGAATACATCTATATTTGTAATGGCTAACAACAAACATACAGTACATGACTACAAACTGTATTCAAACATATATCTATACAACAAAATCAAACATGAAGTCTCAAAAATCCTTTTGTATGAGGAACTACTTCCTTCTGCCATTCATTGAGATCTGCAGCTGACATCAGAACAGCAGAAATCGTTGATACTTCACACAAACATCACTTTAGAGCTAGTATTATGTAGAATGATTCTTTACCATTATGTCTAAAGTGATGACAAAACAGGTGATTTTGCTCACATTTTAGGATTATAAGGCTGAACGGCATGAAATGAAAAAGAAACATTTCTCAGTATTTCTCTGTTGCAATCGGGATATCACATTAATTAACCCTGAAAAAGCCAAAGCAAAGCAAACACTACCAGATTACTATAGTATAAATACAGCACTACAACAAACAAAAGAGAGTGATAGACTTCGAATGTCACTTACCTGTTTTTGATGATTTGATAAGCTATAGTTTGAAATTTACAGTAGTTTATATTTTTACGTTTTTCTCCCCTAAGGAGTTTCTCTTTGCTTCACTGAATCTCAGAAATTATAAATATTTAAAATAGACACTATCCTTATAAATAAACTGCATAGTTGCAATCTAAACAACTACATTCTCGCCTAATAAAGCCTCAAATGTACGTTATGTTGTCCAACAGCTGCAATATTTGTCAAACTTTAGTGAGTCTATTGATCTGCTGGGGGCGGAGTAATACACACAGGTGAGGATAGGATTGCTGTTATTGCTGAATATCGCATAGCTATCAGCCATCAGATTCGAAAACCAAACAGAATTGTTGTATATATCTCACATACACACACACACACACACGCACACGCACACGAACATGCACACGCTCACACACACACACACACACACACACACACACACACACACACACAC
>CAIGQZ010034880.1:3016391-3031865 GCA_903798205.1 Danio tinwini
TTTATTTTATTTTATTTTATTTTATTTTATTTTATTTTATTTTATTTGTATAATGCTTTTCACAATAATTTTCATTCTAAAGCAAATTCACAAAATGTTCACAAAATAGGGTGACAAGGCGGCCCAGTGGTTAGCACTGTTGCCTCGCCGGTCTGCGTTTCTGTGCAGAGTTTGCATGTTCTCCTGGTGTTTGCGTGGGTTTTCCCCGGGTTTTCCGGGTTTTTCGCTTTATTATTTACCAGACGTATCCTCGGTAGTTTGTTTTCCATATCAAACATATGAAGTCTGAATTTACACGGAAAGGATGCAAGACTGAACTTTGAGTAGACTATTTAATATTGAGAAAAAGCTCCAATCAGATAGGCGAATGTCTGCAGCCACGTTTTTAGATGTCTCCATTTTCCCCCATCCACACTGACACGGAGCAGCAGTATTTTAAAATGAAAACAACCTCTTCAGGGTTTTCAAAACGCTGTTTTCAGCACTTGAAAACTCTGGGGTAGTGTGGACAGTAGCAAAATTTAAGTGTTTTAAAACTAAAACGCATTAGTGTGGAACATTACCATACCAAAATTCAAATAAATTGACACCAATTTCAATATTAAGGAAAGTTGAAAAAATAGTAAACAAAAAATTTATTAATCACTAAAAGCAATTACTACGCCTGAAACCCATTCTCAGTTCAGTAAATGCGGCTTATTATCTTGTTCATTAAATGTACCATTTGAGCTACTTACACACACCATGCTTTCCCTGTCTTTTATACATGCTGCATTCACACATCACTGCCAAAATGTCATTAGGATTCGTTGATGTCATTTGCCGGAAATGACCTTTGCAAAGTTGTCCCATTTAGCATCCGTCCAACATTTCCTTCCACATTGTAGATAATCACATTTTTTGACACACAACTAAATGGCACTGAATGTCTGCGTCAGCTACACTTCAGAACTTTGTAATTGACTTGAACAAATGTGTGGAAAAGGTTGTAGAAGCACATCTTAGCTGTCTAAAGAAGTCCAATTACACAAAACTAGTTCTGTCAAACCGACAAGATAGTCACAAGTAGCTTTGTGCTTTACGTATTAGACTATTGTTTCTGCGTGGGCTGTTCTCAATATAGTTATTGTTTTGTAAATGAAGCTCTCTTCTGCAAAAAAAAAAAAACTCTGATTGTTTGCTCAGGATTATGACTAATGTAGGAGGCTGAGATAGATCAGAGAAATTTAAATGTTCTTAGGGAAGAATATGGCATCTATTTCTGAGCAGCTGAGTGTGTGCGACTAAACGCTGGAGCCTAAAGGCTGGAAAAGAGAGAGAGAGAAAGCGAGTAAGTGTGTGTCTGGATCGTCAGCCTGTCACGTGACTGTCAGGTTTCCGTGGAGACAGCAGCAGTGTTGTGCATTGAGATGCTCCTTCAGCTGAGCACAGAGCAGGACAGGCAGCTGGACAGAGCGGTCACCGTTTGCGTCTTGCCGCTTCACAGACGGCCACTCTTTGCCTTGCTGGAGGTGAGTGAGCTATTGCTTACAACAGAAGTGCTTTAGGAATGTCTACATTATCTTTTGAGGGTTTTAACCAGCAGTTTTAGTCAATATCATGCATGTGTTGGATTACTTTACTTGATGCTGGTAACTATTTCATTTGAAGGTCTCGGGAGCATGACAGACGCAGATCGAATCGCAATATAATGATGTTCCACAAGTCGAGGGATGCTGGCAGCCTCAGGGAACATTAACATTAGGACGTCTCAGTAATGCAAATGCACCGACTCTCTGAACTATGAAAACGCCATCCTTTGGATGTTTTCTTTCATTCGAAGAGATTATGTTTTTGAGATAAAAGACCTTAGATTTGAGCAGGGTTCATGGAAAAATTCTAATTGAAATCCTAAACATTTTATCGAATTTTTAGAGTAAATATAGATTTTTCTAGTTGAGATGAATATTTATTTAACTTTGTAATTCTTAAATGATTGCCCTTTAGTATATAATATAAAATTATAAATAATATAGATATAAAATAATGATATAATATAAAATAATGAATAATTTCTTTACATTTATCACTCTGTTAAGAGTACTTAAGAGTATTACAAGGAAAGGAAGATTCAGTAGGTCTGTTTTTTTTTTTTGTGTGTGGGTCAAAGTTTAAGAAGAGTAAAAGTCAAACACAGCCTTTGAGTGTACATTAAAATGTGTATCGTTTAATCCAGCCAGTAACTTACTGTAAATCAATTACTGCAAAAATACTGTTTACATTTACAGCACCATTTATCATGCTGTATATATAAATACAGAATTGTGTGTATATCTTTACTGTAAAATACACAGTCATTTTCACAATGCGTCTTTCAAATACAGTAACATACCGCATAACTTCTACAGTAAAATATTACAGTAATACTGTGCAATTTACAAAAATGATCAATATACAGGATTTACAGAAGACAACAACATCAAATATTTGTCATTTTAAATCTTTACACTTTGCTGATATCCTTTAGATCATTAGGTTGGACACATTTGATAGAAAAAAGTTATGAAATCATTTAAAATTAATAAAAAATAAAATTTAGTTTGCACTTGTTCTTTAAAATATTTAAATAACTATCAATTAGATCAGAGTATGTTGTTTAATTTTCACATAAATATAACTGTTATGATGTATGATGGAATATTATTTCAGTCATATTTTAACATTGTTTTAGCAAATGTTTTTTAAAACATTAAAGTAAACTCCTGCATTTAAACTGCTCTCTATTTTCTGAATTGAGTTTGGTGCTGTCACCAAAAACAGACATCTTGTCTTTGACCCATGTACAAAAACATTATTCATTATTTAATGAAGTAATATTTCATGGGATTCTATAAAGAATGAATTGTAATGCTATATATTTGGAAATAAATAAGCACCCCTAAACTCCTAAACAGTGGGACTAACAGATTGAATATATATATAAATTTTGTTATTATTTGTATATTCTTTGTATATAATTTTATTATTATGCTCAGCATATATGAGTACACCCCTTACACATCTCTCATTTAAATTAATATTTTTAATAGGAAGCTTTGCAATAATATAATTGTGCATATACAATAGATTAGTCAGTACTGAAGCCAAATCTGGAGCTTATTTGACAAAATAACTTACGATAAGGGTCCAAAATCTAGTACACCCAAATTTATACGTTATAGAAAAATATTAAATACAAATTTAAAAAGAGCAAAATTCAAGAAAAACAAAAAAGTATAAAATTTTGTTGAAATGTTGTAGTTTGTCATTTTATTTGCAATATTTTGCATAATTTTAAATGTATTATCTTTCCATTTCTAAAAATGTTCAGTGACTAAAATATTACTTTAATAAATATATCCATTTAATAAATCTGTTTTGTTCAAATGCACCAAAATATATGACCTATATTTACTGATAAAAATGGGGTGTACTCAATTATGTTGAGATCTGTATATCAGTTTGTCCTAAAACAGTTTAAAATTTCAATGAAAATATGTTTATAGCATCAATGTTTGGAAAACATCTTGGAATTAACCTCTTGAAAGAAAATGACCTGTTAAATGTGTAGATCATGACTGGTATCCATCAAGTCCAGAAGGATCCCGTGGCACTGTTTACTCCCATAAATTACCTTCAACCTTCAGTCAACCCCTCCAGTTTCTCCCAACCTTCTCAGATTTCTCCAGCTTTAATTAGAATTCCTCGGAACGCTCTTGTCATCTTGTTAACTTAATTAAGTTTGGGCAAATAGCATTAAATTATAAAGTGCATCTGGAAGGCGATTATGATGAGGAAGTTTAATGCACACTCAAACAGTGTAACATCGCTTTTTTGATGTCCACTTGTGCGTTCAGAAAGCTCAGAGTGGCAATGCTTGACTCAGACTCTGTGATTTTGCAGTCAGCTGAGGCCACTGGCTGACAACATGAGCGATACCGTTCTTATTTCCTCCGGGACGCCAACGCCTTCAAAAAGGTAAGCGTTCCACACAGGCTTTTTTCTGACTGCATGCTGATTGTGTGTGTTGTGAGAGTGTGTGTTTAAGCTCCTCCACTTAAGCCTGTTATGTAAAATGACTTGTTTTGAAATTATGCTTCGTGCGGATGAGTAGAAGATTGTGGCTTTTTTCTTTGGGCGGAATGTTTATTGCATCGCTGCAGAATTAGGTTGAATGTTTGCCTTTCAAAGGCAGATGACTAAAAGCATTGAATCGAGAAATTGGCCTGCTGTCTCCGAACCCTCTGCGTTTTCCCGGGCTGGGCTGCAGCCCAAGGTGATCCGGAAGATAAACTCTGATGGAACGAGAGCCTTATCTTGTAAATAGAGTTGGTCAGGTTGGCTTGTTTTTCTGGTTAGGGCTGTTGACACAAATGCCCAGGTTCCCCAGACAAATACGCTTGATTATAGACAGTTAACGATAGCTTTTCTGGAGTTGTGAAGTTAGGGTTAATTCAGGCTAAAATTGAAAATCTGTCATGTCTATGTACCCTCATGTCATTTTAGATTATCACTATTCTCATTCTTTCATAAAACAGAAAAGGAAGTTTTTAGAAGAATGTTCATGCGGCTCATTTTTACAGATGACATAAAGTGAAAAAAAATTCCACACTGGGTGCCGCTCCTATCAGCTAAGAACAGGAAACTGAGGCTACAATTCGCACAGGCTCACCAAAATTGGACAATGGAAGATTGCAAAAACGCTGCCTGGTCTATCTGCTGCGACATTCAGATGGTCAGAATTTGGTATCAACAACATGAAAGCATGGATTCATCTTGCCTTGTATCAACGGTTTAGGGTGGTGGTGGTGGTGTAATGGTGTAGGGGATTTTTCTTGGGACACTTTGGGCCCATTAGTATCAATTGAGCATCGTGTCAACGCCACATCCTACCTGAGTATTGTTGCTGACCATGACCATCCCTTTATGACCACAGTGTACCCATCTTCTAATGGCTGCTTAGGAACGCGCCATGTCATAAAGCGCAAATCATCTCAGACTGGTTTCTTGAACATGACAATGAGTTCACTGTACTCAAATGCCCTCTACAGTCACCAGATCTCAATCCAATAGAGCACCTTTGAGATGTAGTGTAACGGGAGATTCACATTATGGATGTGCAGCCGACAAATCTGCAGCAACTGCATGATGCTATCATGTCAATACGGACTAAAATCTCTGAGGAATATTTCCAGTACCTTGTCGAATCAATGCCACGAAGGATTAAGGTATTTCTGAAGGCAAAAGGGGTCTAACCCGGTACTAGTAAGGTGTACCTTATAAAGTGGCCAGTGAGTGTAGTATATAGTTAGCTAATTGTGAACTATGTTTCACTTATGACCCTTGAGCACAAAACCATTATTTGTGGGATTAGCCAAAAAATACATTGTGTGATGATTTGAATAATTTAAATAATGTGAATATTAAGTAAAGATCATATTCAATGAGGATATTTTGGAAATTTCCTATTGTAAATATATAAAAACTTAATTTTTGATTAGTAACATGCAGTGATAAGCACTTTATTTAGACAACTTGACCTGTGAGTTTCTCAGAATTTAGATTTTTTCAAACCCTCAGATTCATAGATTTAATATTGGTATTGAAAGTATATGTTTTAAACAAACACCCAGAATATACACTGGTTATCTTTAAGTGCTATAGGGCCAGCAGTGCATCCGATACTGCTCAATAGTACAGGGTGATGTGGAAAATAAATCATCTGGACCAAAAACAAAAACTAGCTTTGTTGTGTCAAGAATGATCTCACCTGGTGTGATTAACTCTATGGGGATCTATTGTTTTGGGCTTTTGCCTATTGTGTTGGACCTTTAGTTTTAGTCATTTCAGTGCATAAAATAAAACTCAATTAAAATAGAAAACAAAAAATAATAATTTTCTGAATGTATTAATTTGTTAGTTAACATTTAGTTAACAGTTATTTTAAAGGGATACCCCTCATAGCATGACCTCAATATGATCTGTTTCTTACTACAGAAGTCAGTGGCTACCTGTTTCCAACAAATGTAAATATATATATTTGTGTTCAACTGAAAAAAAACCCTTCTTCGCTGCATTCACATTAGTGCTTTTTCATTTTAAAATGGCATTATAGAATGAAAAACACTCCTCATACATAGTGATGTTTTTACTGTATTTCAGAAAAGGATCTACATCTAAAACACATGATACTACTAGCTGTGTAATGGTCATATGAGAGTGGCTTGACAAATAAGAGAACAATATGCAAACGTCTGAGACCATTCAGTGAGTGATTGTGGATAGCCACACCTTTGTTCTCTAAAGTAATATCACATAAATATCTGTGGGCAGACAATTCCACAATGAAGAGAGTGTCCAATCCCCCAAGTTTTTGACTCTTTGACTAAACTGTTAAGAGACCAGCCTCAGATGACCCTAAAGTGGGGTCTAAGGTTTTAAAAGCTTAAACAAACATTGCAGGACTATTCAAGGCCTTGTAAGTTAGCATAAGAATTTTAAAATCAAATTGAAAACTGTCACGAAGCCAGTGCAATCTTTTCCAAAATAGGTGTTTTGTGCTTGCTAGCACTGGTCCTAGTCAAAATTCCAGCCGCTGAATTTTGTACCAATTGCAACTTGCTTAGGGTAGCTTTTGGAGCTCCATTCAGCAAAGCATTACAGTAGTCGATTTGAGAAAACACTAAGGTGTTGATTAATTTTTCAGCAACATAAAAAGGCAGCATGGGATGAAGCCAATGATGAAGCCAATTGCCAATGTTTCTCAGATAAAAAAAAAAAACTTATTTACTGCACTGCAAAAATTAGGCTTGAATGCAAGGCTGGCATCAAATATTACCCCCAAATCTTTCAGTTTAGTTAATAAATATATAGCAGAGCCAACCATACTTAAGGTAGTGGGCTCTGCTTTGCACAACTGATGAGGTGGTGATCCAATAAGCATCACTGTTTGGAACATTTTTTAGACATCCATATTCTTTTTTATCTCAGAGAGACACTGGGAAAGAAAGGATAGCCATATTGATATCTGGTTTTGAGTGTATATAGATCCGAGTGCCATCTGCATAAAAGTGGCCAAGATCAAGTGCTGTCACTCACGCAATTGTTCCCTCATCGGCCTGCACTCACATTGCATTTTTTGCCTTTAGAGCTCAAGCACGCTTACGTCATCGATGATGTGACTGTTCAGTTTTGGAGGTTAAGAGGTTTAGGAGATTTGCTGAAGGTGGCAGCTGATGTGCAGCGGCAGGTTTGCATATCTAATTAACTATGACTTCCCACGTTCATTAAAAAGTAAGAATGATTAATAAATCCATATAAAACAGTCGCTTAAATGTGGTTGCGTCTTCAGTTTTGTGCTTAGGTTTGCTTTGCACTTACACTGCAAGCGTACTGTGCCAAAGCCCAAGCGAACCGTGCTCTGGCACAACTCTTCCACCTCTTCAAACCCTCAAGTACACCCTCAAAATTTGGCCAAGAGGAAACATATAAATACTAAAAAGTAAAGGGCCCAATACTGATCCCTGGGGGACACCAGAATGAACCACAACAACCTCAGATCACCACAAACTGCTTGCACTCAGAAAGGTAGGACTTAAACCATTTCAATGCAGAACTCCAAAAGGTGTATTTAATTTGAGGATTAAAATAGTGTGGTCTATAGTGTCGAAAGCAGCAATGAGGTTGAAAAGTTTCAATATACACTCACCAGCCACTTGATTAGGTGCACCTTAAGCCTGGCTTATACTTCTGCGTCAAGTGATCGGCGTGACCCACGACGCAAGCCTCACTCGTAGCCGTGCATTTATACTTCTGCACGCTGTTTCTGTTTCTCTGCAATACACTTCCGAAACACTAGCTGGCAGTAGATGTTTATGTTCCTCTGTGTCGAGTTCCTTCGCTGGTGTTTTGTGTTTTCTGAACGCTTCCTTAAGGTACAAGTGGCTCAAATTCACTCATTTTAAAGCGGCAATCGGCGGACGCGCAACAACTTTAATCATAAGGTAAACACAAAACAACAGTCTCCATCCGGAGCTCCTTCACGGGACTCCACACTTGTAAACGCTCACTTCATCGGGCGCTCGGCTCTCACCTCCGCCCACACTCGTCAGCGCTACCAAGCCGACCAATCACAGAGCTTGCGCTACGCGTACGTGCTACATTTTTTGAGAGGTCAACGTCGTCGACGGCCACGGCGAGCTATGCGTCCACGCATAGGCTACGCCGTAGCATATGCGTGCGCCTGACACAGAAGTATAAATCGGCCTTTACTAGTACTGGGTTGAACGCCTTTTGCCTTTAGGACTGCTTTAATGGCATAGATTCAACAAGATACAGGAAATATTACTCAGAGATTTTGGCCCATATTGACATGATAGCATCACGCAGTTGCTGCAGATTTGTCGGCTGCACATCCATGATGCGAATTTCCTTTCTCAAAGATGGTCTGATGAATTGAGTTCTGGTGATTGTGGAGGCCATTTGAGTACAGTAAACTCATTGTCATGCTCAAGAAACTAGTCTGAGATGATTCGTGGTTTATGACATGGCACGTTATCCTGCTGGAAGTAGCCATCAGAAGATGGGTACACCGTGGTCATAAAGGGATGGACATGGTCAGCAACAATACTCAGGTAGGCTGTTGCGTTGACACAATGCTCACGAATTGTAGAATCAGTTTCTTGTTCTTAGCTGACCATTTACCTCAAGGTCCGACGTGTTGCTCTTCTGCATACCTCGGTTGTAACGAGTGGTTATTTGAGTTACTGTTGCTTTTCTATCGGCTTGAACCAGTCTGGCCATTCTCCTCTGACCTCTGGCATCAACAAGGCATTTGCAAGGCATCTGCGCCCACAGAACTGCCGCTCACTGAATATTTTCTCTTTTTCGAACCATTCTCTGTAAACCCTAGAGATGGTTGTGCGTGAAAATCCCAGTAGATCAGCAGTTTCTGAAATACTCAGACCAGCCCGTCTGGCACTAACAACCATGCCTGCCAACTCATGTCTAGTTGCTGCCATGTGATTGGCTGATTTGCGTCAATGAGCTGTTGGACAGGTGAACCTAATAAAGTGAGCGGTAAGTGTAGACAGACATCTAGAATCAGAAGTCTTTAACAGATCATTAGTGACCTTAACTAATGGGTTTTCAGTTCTGTGAGGTTTACAGAATGCAGGTTGAAATGGCTCAAAAAGATTGTTGGAAGAATGATTAGAAAGCAACTGTTTGTTCTAGAATTTCATCCTGAAATGGTCAATCGGATTAGGTGAATCAGACCCTCCAAAGTTTTTCCATAGGTTTCTCTGGATTGGTGTATTTGTTTAAAAAATATACTTGCACAAAGGTTTATGTGCAACATTGCATATTTTATTATCCTGGTGAGCTCTAGCGCAAACATTTCCATCAGTCGAAAATGCAATCTGGTCTTTATATGATCCACAATTCCCTGTTTATTTACAACCGCTGCCAAAGCACCCCGTTTCCTCAAAGGATTTTCTCCTGCACATATTGGAAAGTAAGTCGTTACATTTGTTGTGATTGTGTCAGGCCACTGACAGTACTTAATATCGGTTGAATACTAAAATTGAGTCTCAGAGCGATGCGTGTCGTGACGGCAAATCACTGAAATGGACCAGATGTGACATGTTGTGCACAGAGAGAGTTTGGCTTATGCTCTCTAAAAATAGCCCAACACCGAGGCAGGACCAGTGGACGGGTAAACACTTCACCCTACATGAAGCCCTGCACCGTAATGATCAGAGTCAGTCTGAAAGGAGCTGACTTTACTCCACTCCTCAACCTCAGGCAATCGGCGATGCAACGCATTTAAATAAGGTCTGTGGTTGAGGGAAATTGTTACATGTTACATCTCCTCTTCCGTCAATAACGCACCACTGCTTATAAAATCAAAGACGCAAACTGTCAGCTTGAACCTTTGACATCATGTTACGCTACAACACACGTGTTTACGCAAGTGCAATGTCAAGTGCTTGTAATGCTCGGGGCACCAAAAAATTATGCAGAATTATAATGCACTTAATTCTAGTCTCGACTCTTGTTTACTGGAGTCTGCCAAAATAGAGATGTTAGGGACACGGGCAGTGCTCTTTAGCATTCTTATGTAATTATGTTGCATTAAACCCGGCACAGTTGATTACTTTTGTTAACGCCAGGATGATATTTAGTAGTCAATACCAAATTACACAGATGAAATTGGCTGCTGTCTGTGAATGCTGGGTGCATCTCAGGCTGGGTTGCAGCCCAAGGTGATCTGGTGGTAGTTTGTTTGCACATGCGATCTGCATTGTTTTGGCACCTTATTTATTAGAGGAGTTATGCAAATCAGGTTATGCTGCAAAATGCATCCACAATATCTGTAATGAATGCAATTCCCAATCCTTCAGGACGGTTGTAAATTATTTGCTATATGGAGGATGCGGCAGCCTACTTTGATCTGGCAGAGGACACTGTACTGAAGCTCTGATGCAATTTCAGTCCATTTATTGGCAGGTTAAAATTTCACAGATTAGTTAATTAGACATATTTTTATACTTACACAAGTAAAAATATATAATTTTAGATACATTTTGTGTAACATCTGAAACATGCTCATTCACACTCAATGGGCATGCGTATATTTTGCCAGCAACTAATGCTTATTGTATGGGCCTCATCCCTAACCCTAAAACCAACCCTCTCGTCAAAGCTTTGGCAAATTTTAAGTTTCAAAAGACCTTGTTAGGTATGATTTTTAAGTTTTTTGAATTACAGAGGCATGAGGTGTCCACCAAGTACAACTAAGTCATACCTATGTCATTATAAAACTTTGTGTCCCTGTAAACCACATAAACCTGTACACACACATGCTGTCCATCATTACTGATATTAAATACTATTATTATAAATACATATTATCTATCTAACAAAAATATTTACAGTGAGGGAAATAACGATTGAACATGTCACCATTTTTCTCAGAAAACATATTTCTAAATGTGCTGTTGACAGGAAATTTTATCTGGATGTTGGTAACAAGAAAACAAATCCATATAAGAAAAGAAAACAAACTTAATTGGTTTACAAATAAAGTAATGTGCAATAAAATAAAATTAAAAAGTATTGAACACATGAAGAAAGGGAGGCGTAGAAAGGTAGTGAAAGCCCAGACAACAGCTAAAAATCTCTCAGTAGTTATTGAGCAACCCTCTGCCCTTCGTCATTGTAAATTAATATTAGTTGCTTCAGCCCAGCACCTTCATTTGCAGGAGGATGAAGATGAAACTAAGGTGGATATTTCAGCGAGACGCTGATCCAAAACACAGCCAAGAAAACTCTCAAACGTATTTAGAGAAAGAAAATCAAGCTGTAAAATGGCTCAGCCAATCACCTGACTTGAATACAATAAATAATACAAATTAAAGCTTAGCTTTAATAGACGAAACCCACAGAACCATCCAGATTTTTACACTGTTGAAGTCTGTGAAAAAACTCACACCTGAGCATTTCATGTGTTTCAGTAGTTCAGTACTTTCACCTTGTGTCATTTCATTGTTATTACACACAACTCATTTTTCAGATTTTTTTTGTTTTGTTTTATTTTTATGTTTGTATTGTTTAGGTTTTTAACAAAATCGTGTTCAACTCCATGTTAACATCTTCTTTAGAAATGATATTCCCAGGAAAAAACATGACATGTTCAATACTTAATTCCCCCACTGTACAGTAGATAAGAGTTATTATAAAAGTTGCTAATCAGTGCAAAGCAATGAAACAGAAACAGCATGAAAATGCAATAAAAATAAAACGTTTTGCCATCAATCAAAACTGTGTGCTCTGAAATAAATAATAATTTAATGTGACTGTTAGATATACCAAGAACAAATTATATGTTATGTTTAAATACTATAAAAACTTAAATCAGAGTCAGCGGTAGATTCCAGAAGAAATGTCTGATATAAGGATGCAAGTTCTCCAAAATCGCCAAAGTTTTTCAAATAGATGCTACTGTACTTTTAAATATAAACTGCATATTTGAAGTTTAAACTACTACATTCTCTACTAACAAAAAAGTAACACATTTTTTTGTAGGTTTGCATCTTCGACATAAAGTCACTGTAAGAACTGTTAGAGGTAGAGCAAGATCCTTAGTCTATACTGTTATAAAGAATCATAAAAATTATTCATCTAGTCTTCAGTGTCCCATGATACTTGAGAAATCATTGCAATATTAACATTGTAATAATCATTCTAATCATTGTAATACTAAATGCTACAAAAACCACATTATATAGTAAGAAGTATGTGATTAGATGTCAATCTAACAAAGTCCTAACATAGTCTGCCACTGTAAATACAAAAGACAAAATGTCCTAACAAGCTTGATCTTCTACAGGCTTGTCCCAACAAGCCTAATCTTTTTTGAAACAACAAGATTCTTTGTGAAATGTTTTGGGCCTCAAACTTTCATAAGTTTCCTCTTCTCAGTGACTCAGTTTAGGTGTACAGTAATTGCGTGGCCTTGTATTAGATCAGATCTGCCGGCAGGACAATGAGCGGGTCTCTCTGCTGACAGGGCAGAGCCTCTCCAGCACACCTTCATTTACTGGCTCACATTGTAAAGGACAAGTGGCCTTGTGTTGAATTTATCGTCTGCTGGGTCACGGCCAGTCTTGCTGGCAGAACAGAAATATCATTTTCCATTTGCTTCCAATGAGTTTTTAATTTGAAGTTAAGCGAGTATTGACCACCTGCCACTGGATATGAAATTGTAGAGTCCACATCTCAGCCTGTAGCCGTACAGAGAGCGTTGATGTGCTCTTCATGACCTTTATCGACTTTTGTATTTGGACCAATCAGAGTATAACTTTGTACTTTTCATTCCCCCCCTTCAGGTCATTTAGAATCTAAAACATTATTGTGCCCTCATAAGCTAATAACTATCACACACAGATTTAGGTAGTTAATATTTAATTTGCGGATGGCAGGTATGCTGTCACTGCTCCCTAACGGATTTTATTTTGAGTTATTTGAATATCGTTTTGGAGTGTCTTGAGGAAATATGAACGCTTTACCAACCTTTTTTGTGGCCCAGCTGGGATTTATTGTTTAGATATTGTACTTGTTATGTTGTTGTATTTGTGTGGCTGGTGAATCACACATATTGGATGACATTTATGGCTTTTATAATGTAGTTTGGGGTTTTGTTGCATTTACCTGAGATGCATCTAATGCTTTGTAGAGCACTCTTAAGCACTGGAAAAACATAGTAGTAGTAGTATTGTTATTATTATTAGTAAAAATTTTGTGGATTTGATATATTTAATTTACTTATAATAACTTATTATTATTTTTATTATTATTTACATACAATATGTCAATTTTTTTCATTTATTTGACTAACAGCATTTTACCTGTTTTACCTTTACCTGTTGGACATTTCATCTGTTTACTACATCATTGACAATAAACTGTTTACATACTCTGTCCTTGTCCACATCCTCCTTCTGTGATAATAATAAATGTATAATAAATAGTATTACTAAAAGTGTATGCATCAACAACAACTATTTATTATTAATATTAATATTAATAGTAGTAGTAGTTCAAATGTAATGGTATCGATATATTAAATGTTATTATAATAACATACCATAATATGCTATTTGTTTTTCCTGTTTGACTAACAGCATGCTCTTTCAATGCGGGATCTTTTCTCTAGTCTCTTGGCATACTTTACTATCTGTCGGGAATGTGTGCACATCTCTTAAAACACATTCATGAAAAGAGCTCTTCACTTCATCATGTAAAGCTTTTTTAATGACTTAAATTGATTCGACGCACCTGTAAGTGTCAATATAAGGGCCTCACAGTGACTGTCAGGCTTTCATATCAATAAGTGGGATCCAGTGGCAGAATCTCAGCGTGACACTGATTATTATAAACAGCACAGTTGTCGGCGGGACGTCTGACATGGAAACAACCCTCCTAATGAATCACTCCCCTGAGAGTCACAGTTCAGATAGGTCACACTCGTTTATATATCCAGCTATTGTGGTTTCAGATTAATGTGGTATTTGTATTATGTTTGATTGATAAATGGAGCGTTTGTGCATTTTGATTCATGTGTGTGTGCGTTTGTGTGTGGGTGTGTGTACTTGTTTTTGTGGTTTATGAGGACACAAATTGTATAATGGAATGGGTATGAGCTATTTACCTATCTGTATAGTCTATTAAGCTGGTTTATGAAAAATTCGAAATGCTTAAAATCAATACTTAACAGGGTCTTTTTACATTCCATATTTGCCACAGGCTTCCTGTGATGAAAGTATTTAGGGTTAGGGTAAGACTGTACAATGCGTTTTTTTTACAATATAAAATACATTACGCTTATGGAGAGTCCTCACAAATCATATATACATGTATATGTGTGTGTGTGTGTGTGTGTGTGTGTGTGTATCTGTGAGTGTGTGTGGCTTCTGACTGCTGGAACATACACATAATGCCACATATGCACAGACATGATTCACTCGTAATTATGGAGCACTTAATGAGGAAGGAAAGCATATGCTTTATCATCTGCTCCAGCCATATGCCAAAGCCTATAACATAAGAGCAGACGCACGGCAGGAGAATCTGTGCATCTACAGACACACTGACCTGCTCTAAAGCTTATGGGCTAATGGAAATGTTAATGCCCATTTATACAGTTTAATTGTATTAAAAATAAATATAATAAAGAAAGGCTCATTGGTATTTGACAAATTAGATTTTTTAAAAAATATAGCCATCTTTATTTTTTCAAAGAGCAGTGTTTTGCTTTATTTTCTGTATAAAATCATTACTTTGCTGTTAAACATTTTATTTATATACATACAGTGTATTCTTCTTATATATATACAGGGAGTGCAGAATTATTAGGCAAATGAGTATTTTGACCACATCATCCGCTTTATGCATGTTGTCTTACTCCAAGCTGTATAGGCTCGAAAGCCTACTACCAATTAAGCATATTAGGTGATGTGCATCTCTGTAATGAGAAGGGGTGTGGTCTAATGACATCAACACCCTATATCAGGTGTGCTTAATTATTAGGCAACTTCCTTTCCTTTGGCAAAATGGGTCAAAAGAAGGACTTGACAGGCTCTGAAAAGTCAAAAATAGTGAGATATCTTGCAGAGGGATGCAGCACTCTTAAAATTGCCAAGTTTCTGAATCGTGATCATCGAACAATCAAGCGTTTCATTCAAAATAGTCAACAGGGTCGCAAGAAGCGTGTGGAAAAACCAAGGCGCAAAATAACTGCCCATGAACTGAGACAAGTCAAGCGTGCAGCTGCCAAGATGCCACTTGCCACCATTTTTGCCATATTTCAGAGCTGCAACATCACTGGAGTGCCCAAAAGCACAAGGTATGCAATACTCAGAGACATGGCCAAGGTAAGAAAGGCTGAAAAACGAC
>CAIGQZ010034880.1:3065772-3095287 GCA_903798205.1 Danio tinwini
AAAACACACAAAAAATGATAGCATTGGCATTAATATCTACATATATTATTGTGATGCTAACATTCACTTGTTGCAACTAAAACAAATGTACATTTTAACTGGTATAAATGGTATTAATCTATCAATATCGGCCGATTATCGGTTATCGGTTAAACAATTATTTGTAATATTAATACCAGTGCATCCTTATTCATTTAAAGGGGTCATGAACTGTCTATTAAAAGATATTATTCTTCTGAGGTCTCCTGTGGTCCACTTGTAACGTAATATACTTTTTTTCTACCCTGGTTTTGAGGCTGTCTTGCAGAATGTAGTTTTTTTAAATGCTGATTGCTATGATTGAATAACAGTTCTGCATAGTACACTAGCTCTCAACTTCTTAGCCAGAGTACCTTTTCAGTGGTATGCTTTCACTTTTGACTTTTAACAGTGTGAGCAGTGACATCCCATGACATCAGTCTCAAGTTAGTATACTGCATTGAAGTTTTTAGCATTTTGTTTTTGACTGTGATCAGGTCACAATGTCAAGTTTTCAGTAGTTTAAATGCAATATTGTGTGTGCACACAAATCTCTAACAAGCTTACTAATCATATCTTTAAACAACTCCAAATTATTTTTGGTTATACAGATGAAAATAAGAGATCATTTGATAGTGTTAAGTATTTTTTTTAATATATTATATGTTTACATTATAATCAAAATGTTAATAAAACCTCTAGAAAATGAGAAATTCCAAATTCGCTTTGCTCATTGAATGTGGAGTCACAATAAGTATTCCTACACTCTCAGAAATAAAGGTACGAGAGCTGTCACTGGGGTGGTACCTTTTCAAAAGGTACACATTTGTACCTAAAAGGTCCATATTAATACATCAAGGGTACATATTAGTACCTAAAAAGTACAAAAGTGCTCCTTTTAAAATGTGTAGGTACTAATATATACTTTTGAGGTACCAATATGGACCCTTCAAGTACAAATGTGTACCTTTTGAAAAGGTACCACCCCAGTGACAGCTCTCGTACCTTTATTTCTGAGAGTGTACAATACTCTTTATTAATAAATTATGTAAATAAAATGTAAAAGTATTAAATACCTCAAAATTTAAATAAATAAATCAATCAATAAATAAAATGACAGATAATAGCCTAATAGATTACAATGTGTGTACAGTGGTGCCTCGTTATTTACGGGAGTTACGTTCTAAAAATAACCCGCAATAGGTGAAATCTGCAAAGTAGTCAGCTTTATTTTTTACTATTATTATAGATGTTTTAAGGCTGTAAGACTCCTCACTACACACTTTATACACTTTCTCAGACAGGCAATAACATTTTCACACTTTTCTCTCTTGTTTAAATGCTCTCAAAGTTCAAACCTTTTTAGAAAAATAAGTCCAGTATTATATAATAAAACCAAAGATTAAAACCTGTTGTCAGTCACAAACATTCATCACTGTCAGCAAAAGGTTCATAAAGCTTTTAGCATTTGTGCGGATAATGTTGGAATCCAGCGTAATGGTCCTATTCCTGCAGTTACTGATCCACAAAACTAAAGCACACCAGATGCACCGCGCACATTACAGTTTGGAAGTTACACACACCGCATTAGCACATTCGCATGTTATTTAAAATTAAATTATTCAGATGGTGCTCTGTGGCGCAGTAGAAATATGAACAGTGTCCTGAGTCGTAGCTGGGTACCGCAGACAGCTGCTGACTTGCAGTGCAGATATGCGTACCCTGATATAAACCTGTTTATAATTCTAAAATGCATGTCGCTGTGTGGCAGCACATCCGGTGTGCGACCCCCTTCACGATGGTCTTGCTGCAGACAGTTAAAACCCTTTTTGCATTCTTGTTAAAACTTACACTATTAGCGATCGAAGATTTATGTTAATTTGGCAATCTAAAAGCATTCTGTACTGTACAGGAGACAAGGAGGAGATTGATTGACAATGTTCTACAGCCAAGCAGGATGGAGAACACAGTGTGCTGTAAAATTGTCAAATGTCAAATTGCACAGAAAAAATTCTGCGAAACTGCGAGACCGTGAAAAGTGAATCACGTTATAGCAAGGGACCACTGTAATAGATTACAAAGTGTGTCTGTCTGTGTTTGTGTACAAAAGGGAACCTATTGTGTTTATCCGCAATATAATTTTTTTACAAAAATCCTAAACAGATTGCTATTGCTCCTCTGTGGCTCCATCTGACCATGCCTTGCATGAACTAATGGGCTAAGTAATAGAATCAGGCATTGATATTCTTTAGTTTCGGTTTAATCTACCTATGACATCATAGATATATACCGTCCAGGATCTATCGTTTTCTGGGCCTGCTGTTAAAAAAAGCTGTTATTTCAGTAACAAGGCTGTTTCAGTTCTGAAACTTACAGAATATTATTTAAATATGATGACCTCTTATATATCAAAAGATCAAGTAAAAGTTGATTTTCAGTTCACGACCCCTTTAAATAGATCAAACATCCAAACTTCCCATTCTACAGAATGTAGTCATTAGTCATCCATAGTTTCACGGTTTGATTAAGGCCTCTTTTCTTTCTTCTAGCTGAGTCAGAGTAAAAGAATATAGAATGTTTCATGTAAGTATAACAGAACATTGCCTAGTCCTGCGCTTAATCCCAAAGTTAAATGCACATCAAGCTCCAGAACCAACAAGACCTTCCTAGCCTGACATTTTATGTTTTGTATATATTTTTTTTCGTCCAGTGTCATCGCTGAAGCATTCCGGGAAAAGGCACTCCACCCCTTCATTCTGAGCCCCAGGAAAGAACCAGCGACTACGAGAAGAAAAAAAAATCTCCCTGGCATTCGCACATTGACAAATGCATGCTCTTCCCCAACTGGGTTTCACTATGTGAAACAAGCTCTTCATCACACCTTGCACAGAGCAAGTTGTATTTATTAGGAAGTATATAAATATATATAAATATATATATATATATAAATATAGCTCTATGTCTATATGTATAAACTCATCGTTATCACCTTGTTACCCATGAGAATGGCTTGTTTGTGCTTTCTTATTCTCTAAAAACGACCGCACTGTGCATTTTCATCACGTCACTCAGATCTGATCTATGCTGTAGCTATTTTTCCCCACGTTGGGAGCATTTTTTGTTTCGTTTTGTATAACTAGTGTAATTTTTGTTGTGTTTTAATGCATGGAGTGGCTCTGCTGGATTGGTGGAGAGGCTTGTGTTTGCTCTGCATGTGGCATATATTCTGAGCGACTCGAGTGAAGCCTCTTATAGTCTTGTTCTCATCAAAACTGCTGCTTTGGCATCTCGGAAACAAGCACCATATATCAGGGACATCTCGTAGAGCTCACCCTTTTGTCTGGGATTAACGCTTCTGTGTTCAGTTTGGCCCGTCGTGGTAGCCGTTGTTTTAGCGCTTTAGTATTAGTTTAGAGTATGGCATATGTATATCTTTGTATTTTTGCAGAGCATAAAGGGACTTTGATGGATATATATATTGGGTATATCCATAAACCAGCTTAGCCAGGCATCTTTGAGTGCACACGTGTCTCTGTAAAAGCTTTATTGAGTTTGGTTTTGTTTGTGTGTGTACTTGTGTGAAATCAATGAAACCAGTGCTCAGGGACTGTGGAGAGAGGAACGCGGTAGCAGCGCTTGTGAACAAATGAGGGGAATTTGGTTTGACACGGCTGAGGTCAAATGTTAAAGATTAGCACAGGTCATAAAAACTTTATGGAACGGCAGAGGGTGGCAACGGTCAGCGATGTTGGGTGGAAGCACATTTCTGAGATGCTGGAAAGAAAACAACAATACAAAAAACATGCTTTGGGAAATCATGGATGTGACATAAGAAATATGAAAAATAGCTGTAGTCATAATTATGACATACGAAGTAGTAAATTAATTATGAGAAAAGTCAAATGGACATTAAAATAATTTAAAAATAATTCAAAAGTAAAAAAAAAAGTCATTCATTCATTTTCTTTTCGGCTTAGTCCCTTTATTAATCCGGGGTCGCCACAAAGAAATGAACTGCCAACTTATCCAGCATATGTTTTACGCAGAGGATGCCCTTCCAGCTGCAACCCATCACTGGGAAACACCCATACACACTCATTCACACACATACACTACGGTCAATTTAGCTTACCCAATTCACCTGTACCACATTTTTGAACTTGTGGGGGAAACCAGAACACCCGGAGGAAACCCACGTAAACACGGGGACAACATGCAAACTCCACACAGAAATGCCAACTGACCCAGCTGGGGCTCGAACCAGCGACCTTCTTGCTGAGGCGATTGTGCTACCCACTGTGCCACAGTGCTGCCTTAAGTCTTATTTATGACAGAATAAAAATATTATGGCAAATCTGACATAAAATGAGATGTATGTGTTGAAAAGGAATAGTTTATCATTTATTTTAACAGAAAGAAACATTTATTATGAGTTAAACATAATGAGAAATTATGAGAAATATAATTAAGAGTTAAAATTCACTTAAAATATCATAATTTACAGCAATAACTAGGAATTATAGCATAAAAACATGATTATGAAATAAAGTTGGCAAAAGACTCACTTATTTTTAAACATATTATATGAAATACTTGTATTTAATAACTCAAATTTATGCAAAAACAAGTATGCTATAGAAATATTTTCATTCATTCATTTTCCTTCGGCTTAGTCTATTTCAGGGGTCGCCACAATGTAATGTACCGCCAACTATTCCAGCAAATGTTTTACACAGCGGATTCCCTTCCAGCTGCAACAAAATACTGGGAAACACACTCATTCACACGCATGCTCATATACTACGGACAGTTTTAGCTTACCCAATTCACCTATAGCGCATGTCTTTTGTCTGTGGGGGAGACCGAAGCACCTGGAGGAAACCCACACGAACACGGGGAGAACATGCAAACTCAGCACTGAAATGCCAACTAGCCCAGCTGGGACTCGAACCGGTGACCTTCTTGCTGTGAGGTGACAGTGCTAACCACTAACCAACAAAACTAAATTTAAATTATGGTATAAAAAGTCACAAAGGTTAAAGCAAACATATTATATACAATAAAATAGTCAATATTCTAACAAAAAAGGTCCAAATTTTGAGAAGACAAAAGTCAAAACTGCAATATAAATCATAAATACTAAAGTCAATAATACTAAATATGCCATGGAAAATCTAATTATTAAAATATATATATAAGTCTATATTAAAAGTCTGAAAAATGAGAAACCTTAATTATGACAGTCAAAATTATATGAAAAGGTCTATATTATTTGGTATACTAAATCATAATTATGAGACAGAAGCTATACGTTATGATAGCAAGTCTCAACTGAGATTAAAAGACCTGGGTTTCCTCTGAGTGCTTCGGTTTCCCCCACAGTCCAAAGACATTCGCTGTAGGTGAATTGAATAAGCTAAATTAGCCGTGGTGTCTGAGTGTGAATGAGTGTGTATGGATGTTTCACAGTACTGCAGCTGGAAGGGCTTCCACTATGTATAATATATGCTGGATACGTTGGCGGTTCATTCCGCTGTGGTGACCCCTGATGAATAAAGAGACTAAGTCGAAGAAAAATGAATGAAAATTATGAAATGGCATAATTATGAAAGTCATAATCCTGACAAAATGTCTAAATAGACATACTGAGTAGGGTTGGGTCGATAGACGATGCCATCGCTGAGCTGGCATCGCGATCCTCCGCCCATCTAGCATTTCTGAACAGCCCTCCGTCCACACTATACCGCTGAAAATGCACATCACGTGACCACAGATACACACTGTCATGCACTCGTCTGAGCTCCAGGCAGTCAGCAGGTGCTAAGAGCACAAAACCTCAGAGAGCAGTGCACGTCAGACTGTTTATCAAGGATGTAACGCTGGATCTCGTCTCACTATAGTTGTTAAATGTGATATTTAAATAATCTTATCTCTATCTAACGACTCTTCAGTCTTTTGAATCTATCAGGTAACGTTTTTACAGCGTCAGTAAACAGCTTCAACCTTTCGCTTTCATGCTTGCACTTAATAATTTTAGCATAAACCTCAGATACTGTTTCATGCTTGCACTTAATAATTTTAGCATAAACCTCAGATACTGTTGGCTGGTTACTGTTGGTTGTGCACCTTTTTTACCAACCAAGTTTGTCGATGCTATTATAACGACACAAATCACTCTGCCTGTTAATGCCAGTCCTGCGGAAAAAGTGATTGACAGGTTGTAATTTGTGTGTAATTTATCTTTATTTATGATTTGCTTATGGGTAAAACAAAGACCATGCAGGTCAGGTAGTTGAAACAGTTGGCTACAAATAACTAATTCGTTATGAATGAATTATTCATAAATAATTAATTCACCACCGCCTACGACGACGATGTCATCGTCCATCGTGATGTTTCACATTAGACATTGTATGATGTCAAATTGGTCGACATCGCCCAATCCTAATACAGAGTCATAATTATATAAATTTTCACAGCTAATATGGATGTTAACACTATAGGATACAAAGTATATGAAGTATATCTCTTAAATTAACCGTTTAACTTAATATGTCATTTTGACATTAATATGACTTTTTATGTCTTAATGATTTTTCAAAGCATTTCTTCTCCAAATATGACAGAAATGGGCTTTCACAGTGTTGCACATGAAGACAAGGTGTTAGAAAGAGAACGTGATTAGAGTCCAAAGCTTTATTGTTGTGAAGACAGTTTGACTTACTGTACTTGAATCAGAAGAAATTCAGCTTCAACAATTGCATCTCTCTGAATTATTATGTATGTAATTGTGTTACACTCGTGATTTGTTCTCTGTTAGTTTGCTTTTATATTAGAAATGATACTTACCATTATTTAAAAATATATATATATATATAATTTATGACTGCTAACATTTGAATGTTAAAATAGATCAATCCATCAAGCAACAGTTTGAAGTGAATTTTGGTGTAGAATTTTAAGATTCTTTGACTTTTATGAGTGTCGACAGATGATTTATTCACAGTTTATTAATACTTTTCTAAAAAAGCTTGTAATTCTGCGTAAGAGAGTCTTTCGAATGGCTACAATATGAACAGTGAGGTCTCATTCAATGTTTTACACCTGACGAACGTGTGTTATAGTGGGTGCAATCATGCAATTTACATGAA
The DNA here is from genome assembly GCA_903798205.1 of Danio tinwini. Classification (NCBI taxonomy): domain Eukaryota; kingdom Metazoa; phylum Chordata; class Actinopteri; order Cypriniformes; family Danionidae; genus Danio; species Danio tinwini. The sequence goes on from CAIGQZ010034880.1 coordinate 3,072,942, forward strand.
TAGATATATTTGCTTTTCGATTTTTACACAGTCATAATGCTTATTCTGTGTTTCAATGAAAGGAATATAAAATATAGCTTTAAAGGGATAGTTCACCCAAAAATGAGAATTTGCACTCTATTTACTCGCCCTCAGGGGATTTGAAGAAAGCTGAAAATGGTAACCATTGACATTGTATATACACTGTGTCTCAAAAAACACCAAGCAATAATATATCATAGAAAATTAAGACTGCTTATTGTACTACAGGAATAAAAATTTCATCCAGGAATAACAGCACAATCTGTGCATTGGAATAATCCTTTTATTTACTTCCCTTGGCAATGACGTAGAGATGGCGTAATGATGATGTATTTATTTTAAGGCGTAAATAAAGATGATCGAAAGTTTACAAGAAGTGAAAGGCTACAGTGCTTCACATTTTCTTCATGATTTTCCGAATAAAAACGGGACAAAATGTGGATTGAGTTACTAGTTGGCGAAAATTGATCGCATTGGATCAGTGAGTCGTGTGGCAGAGAGTGGTTGTCTACACACTGCATGTACTGTTGAAACTATCACCACTATTGAAAACATGGTACTGAGCCAAGAAGACGCACCATGCACCCATCGCACTGACAGATTGAATGGGAGTCTGGCGATTAATGACTCCGATATTGTAATCGTTGCTTTGTTTCTGTGCATGCTTTATTTACTTTGCCAGTATTAAAATTGAAGCGTTCTGTCAATATGTGGGTTATCTTTGTTTAGCAAGGTAATGCGATGATTTAAATCAGATGAGGTGGAAAACATATCATGTAATTTCATCTGTTTGCCATCTAAATACAATATATAGTTCAATTCAATTCGTCTTTATTTCTATAGAGCTTTTACAATGAAGATTGTGTCAAAGCAACTTAACAAAAAAGTTCTAGTAAATTGAAACTGTCAGTCCAGTTTTTAGAGTTAAAGTTCAGTTTAGTTCAGTTCAGTGTGGTTTAATTTTCACTGCTGAAAGTCCAAACACTGAAGAGCAAATCTATCGATGCACAGCTCCAAACCAAGCAAGCAAGTGGCAAGGAACAAAACTTTACCAATTGACGAAAGTGAAGGGAAAAAAAACCTCAAGAGAAAACAGGCTCAGTTGGTAACAACCATTTTCCCTCTGGCCAAATGTCTTGTGCAGAGCCAGGGGCTGGAAAACACTATAATTAAATATTTAATGATTAAAGTTAGAGGTATTTTGACGAAATTCTTACAGAATAAATTTTGCTTGGAGACACGGTGTATATAAAGCTAAAGTGTGTTCTATTCCTTTCAAGTGTGTGTTGTACGATATTGAGAACACGGAGCTGAAGCTTAAACTCACAAAGCCACATTTCGTTTCCTTGTACTTGTACATGTGGGATGACAATAAAGTTAAATCTAATCTAATCTAATATTAGAATAACAGTAAGACAAATTGCAATTTGATACTTTTTGGTTTTTAAAAAGCAGCTTTATGCTCTTTGTGAAGTAGTTTTCCAACTGCAGATTTTACAAATAATACCTTGAATTACCTTAAAAACACACATGTACAAAAAACTAAACAAAAAAGACAATCTATGTACATGAAATAATACAAACACAAGTTTACAGATTCAAAATGCAGGGACCCACGTTTGTGTTTTTTGTCACAAAATGGCATGAAGCTGCAAATTTTTGTTGTTCTTTGTTCATTTTCAGATGCAAAACATGATGGAATATGTGTGTGTGAAACATATTTTTGAACATTTTCAGGTAATTTTATCATGTTGATCATTTTGGTCACAGCAGGCACAGGACGTCAACATGACGTCAGATTGAGGTTGTACCCCAACGTTGTGGGAACGTTGCATTTTGTTTGGAAATTAAAATCGTGTTGACGTCAATGTCCAATGTCCAACCTAAAAACAACCAAATGTCAACGTCTAATGATGTTACAGCTTGACGTTGTTGATGTTACCACTATGACGTCTATCAGACGTTGAATTTTAGTTGCCATACCTGACGAATCAATGTCAGTATTTGATGTCAATATGACGTTGGTTTAAGATGTTGGCTCAATGTTGGATTTTGGACATTTTTTTTTGACACAAACTGTTTCAAAGAAGATTGAGAGAATTGAGAGAATATTTGATCGTGGTTATCGGAATAACGATTCCCCTGGTAATGCTCTAAAATCAACCAAATATCAAGGTCATTTCACGACGTTATTTGTTTCAAACTTCGACGCTAGTGACCTAAATCGAACCTAATATTAACGTCTTATGATGTTGTGTGTCTGCTGGGATTATTTATACTTTCAAAAAATGACGTTTGCGATATATTTAAACTTTTTATGTAAAATGAGTTGAAACAACACAATGCTTTTGTGTTTTTTGGGGGGACAACTTAATTGTTTTATGTTCAATCCACTTAAATTTGTGAAGGAATTGTGTGGAACCCAGCATTTTTTACAGTGTTAAAAACTGCTGGGTTCCACACAATTCATTCATGTTGTTCCAACACAAATTGATTAACTTAACACATTCAAGTGAATTGAACATGAAACAATTAAGTTGACCCCAAAAAAATCAAAATAGTTGTGTTGTTTCAGCTCATTTTAAATAAGTAGTTTGAACAAGCTGCAAAAATCTTCTTTTTTTTTGGAGCAAACAAGTGAAGGGTGAGTAAATAATGATGGCTGAATTTTTTGTTTTGGGTGAACTGTCCCTTTAAAAAAGACTGACGGTTTACGAACTATTTCAGATGGCGAGTTTGATTATGTTCCAACATTTGCTACAAATATGAATGCAATCTTCTGATGTAGGTGTGTGCCTAGATGTACTGTATAAAGTGCTGTATAAAATAAACTATCCTGCACATGTGCAAGTCAGCCCTTAGATAGGAGTTTTAGTATGTGACTTAGTCGGAATGCAGTCATTATTTACCTGTGATCTTTGGAGAAAAAAAATATTGTTCTGCCTTTAAAAGTTGTGCCAAACTGTTTGCCAACCTGTAGTGTGTCCTTTAGGTCTTTGTTCTGTGTATTTGTGTGTGTTAAACCACATTTTATTGATTCTGAATTTACTAAAGCAGTCCACTGAAAGGGGAACTAATAACGGGGTGCCTTAAATGGTTGAAACACAATACGGTTTAAGCGGAAGGAACCCTGCTTGAAATCAATTTCAAGCATCATTGCGAATTTATATGTTACAGATGGGCCTCCAACAGGGGACCTCCTGGGCTATCGAAGATAGACCAAACAATTACGACAACTGAATCGGCAACTTCAGGTTTTAATTTCTTTGGCAAGTCGTGATTTTATTGTTTTCCGGAAAACAAAACTGTCTGTTGAAGGTACAAACACTGTTGAGTTATTTCCTTTGAAGGTTTTTGCTGCTGTATACAATCATTGATTGCAATGGTTTACGTCCATATTTATGTTTACGTCACCCCTATGTCTTTTTGTAAACTATTAAAGGGTAAAATATATGAAAAACTTCAAAGAATCATGCGTGTTTGTGTGGTTGAAGTTAAGAACTGTTGTCAAAGTGACCCATAAAGAACTAGTGAGTTATTGAGTGATTGAGTTACAAACTAGTCTATGAGTTATTTATTTATTTTATGTTGACAGCCATGAAAATTGTACTTTTCTTCTTACTCTCATGTCCTTCCAAGGCCACCATACAGTTCCCTCCTGTGAAGTTTTTCAATTCATTATCAAGTATTTTTATTTTCAAGTGCCATTTAAGGTAGATCCACTTTTTCCAACACATTTTAAAACATTTCATATTTAATAGCTAATTGCTTGTCTCTGCTATGATGACAATACATTTTTTCCCTTTTTTTTATCTTAAAGAGCAATTTAAAAGCTTAACTAGGTTAATTAAATTATAGGTAAGTTCGGTTAATTAGGCAAGTTATTGGACAGCAGTTCTGTTCAAACAGTTTGTTCTAGGTAATTGAGGAAACAATGCTGGGGCAAATAATATTGATCTTTTTTCCAGGCAAACTAAAAGAAATAAAACATTCTCCAGAATATAGAAAATACAATGAATATTTCCTTGCTCTGTTAAACATTACTTGGGAAATATTTGATTATAAATAAAAAAGTAACAGCAGAGCTAATAATTTGCCTTCAATATAGCTAAAATCTGTAATCGGTTCACAAGTTGAGGAGTGGACACATTCCTGTTTACATTGGTGTTTTAATTCAAGTCTTTGGTTCATTTTTGATGGCTTTCTTGTTTGTTTGAGGGAAGAGTTTATGCGTGGCTTTGTGTACAGTATAAGATTTTTGTTTTTACTTTTTTTTTAATCTAATATTGTGATTAACCCAGCAGGGACAGGATGTCAACACATTCAATCACGTTTGACGTGTTTTGTTGTACCCCATCACGTCTTTGAAATTAAAATTGGGTTGAGGTCAAAACTCAACGCAGGCCAATGTCAATGTCCAACGACCAACTTAAAATCAACCAAATAACAACGTTTAATTATGTTACAGCTTGACGTTGTGTGAACGTTACCCCTATGATATCTATCAGATGTTGGATTTTGGTTGCCATACCTGACGAATCAATGTCAGTATTTGACGTCAATTTGACGTTGGTTTAAGATGTTGGCTCGATGTTGGATTTTGATCACTTTCCAACACAACCTAAAATCAACCAAATATCAACATCATTTCACACCGTTATTGGACTTTAAAATAGCGTTGTCCTTAGACATTGCATTTTTGGTTACCTTACGTTATGACCTAAATCTAACCTTGACGTCTTATGACATTGTGTGCTTACTGGGAATGTGCAATTTACACCAAACTGTGGGATTGAATCAGGACTGGTAAGAGAACATTTGACATGTTATTTCCCATCCAAACTCACTATTTCCAATGGTAAAGTTGAAATTCTGTGTGAGTGAAAATCTAATAGGCTTCTACAGTCTAAAAATAGTCATCAAATAGACAGACTCAACATGTACTCATTTATTCCTACATGATGACTATAGTCTATTTTTAAACCATTGTTAGACATCTATTAGATGTCTTTTAAACACAGACTTGTTAGGTGGGCTCCAAATTATGTTATTTTTTCGTACTGTTGCTTTTTTAGTGATGCACAACTTGCTTGGACAAAGCAATATCTGATCAGTCTTTTAAAGTATATGATAGACGCAAATGTAGGTGTCTTCATGTCAGATATATTTCCATAGAAATGAATTAGGCCTTAAAAACTGATCTCAGCATATCGGAATCTTTATGTGCTTTTTCCAGCATTTCGTGGGTATATATATACTGTATCAAATCTGAGCCAAAAAAAATAGGAATTGGGCCCCTTGTCACATAAGTGTGGTCGAAAGTAAATATACCTCGCCTGAAAAAAAATTATTCATTGGATTTACTACATTTTTTTAAGGTAAGGGCTTGCAAACGATTCATATGAGCTGAATTTAAACAAACTATTTAAGTTGAACACTATTAAATTTGATTTTCTGCTTGTTTAAATTCAGCCCATAGGTGTTTTGCAACCACTTACCATCAAAAAAGTTTGTAAATCAGTGGTGATTTCAATTTTCAAAGTTTGTAAATTTTAGTGGTAGTGGGCATCATACACTTTGATCAGATAGAAAATGAAATAAAAAACATTTTAATACCCGTTTTTCACATTTTCTGTGAGTTTTTAGAATCTAACTTAGCAGATGGTCAAGCTATGCTATTCAGAGTCATCATAAAAATTGGGTTGTCCTGAAAATTCTCTGAAAATGTAATGGACTTGGTTTAGTTAAATAAAAGAAATCACTTTGAAGGCAAGTCTGTGCACTTTGTGGCTGTTTTTATTAACACCCCGGGGCAACAATGTCCAGTTATGCAAGTACAGCTGCAGCAGCGGAATTAAGTTGTGTTTCTTTAGCTCACATCAAGCTACTGTGTAGCATTATTCCCAGCCTATTATTTAAACCCAGATAAAGTGTTTCAGATAAAGTGTAAAAGAGGTGATGCTTCCATTTGTCAGAAATCAGAAATGTGTTTTTTATTGTTAAGGTGGAACTGCATTCCCATTTATCTTTAAAGCTATTTTTGTGATTTAAAGTTTGTTTGTTATATAAAATACAAACCTTAATGTAAAATACAGTGTCTACATTTTATAACAAATGATTTCCAGAATTTTATTCCAGATATAATCAACATCAAACTGTAAAAAAAAAAGAGCTGGGTTCTACACAATTCCTTCATGTTGTCTCAACACTAATTGATTGTTAACGTAATTGTTTTTACAAATTCAAATGGACTGAACGTAAAACAAGTAAGTTGTCCCAAAACAAACTCGAGAATTGTGTTGATTCAATTTGTTTTAATTAAGTATTTTGAACAAGCAGCACAAGTGAACATTCATAGCCAGTTGAAGGCCAGCCTATGATTTTTAACCAAAATGGCTAAATCTAAAATCTACATTTAGCTAAAATCTCCTGCTGTTAAGAAAACAATAAGCTGTTTTAATGGATGTAAATCAAAGCAGCTTCTTATTTAATCAGCAAAACGTGCACTTTAATGATGTATTTTAGTTATTAAACTATTATTTTTAGTTCTGCATTTCTCATTCATTTATGTGCTTTCCAGAAACTGTCACTGAATATTGCACAGCATAAAGTAAACAGACGTCAAGGCTATAATATGATGATATGTTTGTGAGAGGCACATGATTCATGCCTTTTCTCATAAACCTTTAAGTCACAGCCTCATTTTTTGTTCACCAAATGCTAAATATGCTGTCTATAAGTTCAGTTCATATTGCCAGACAAAGGTACAGTAATGCAGCACTGTCTTTCTGCTGTAAATTCACAGGCTTTGTACTGACAGTATTGTATACTGTAATGGTAAAAGCCACAATGGAATGGGTCTGTCTCTTTCAGATTTGTATGATGCTAAATATAAATATCCAAACTTGCTCCAAATTGTGATTTGCATCTGGTTTAAAAAAAAAAACAAACATATGGGGTGAGACAGTACAGTACACTCCATTGGATTGTTTTGTTCAATCCACTTAAATTTGTAAAAACAATTATGCTAACTAAATTGATTTGTGTTGAGGCAACATGAAGGAACTATGTGAAAGCCAACACATTTTTTAAGTGCATTGATTATGATTGATATGCATTATTTGTTGGTTGAGATGCAGCCATTGCTTTCAACAATGAAGGTGGATGAACGTGAGTTTGAAGAGGCTGTAAGCAGACTGAGGGCACATTTACACAATGATTTCAACTGAAGGCTGAAAACTTTGTGCTTTAGTTGTTAGTTTGCACAACAGTAGTGTTTAGGGGCCTATAAACTTGACCCTTTCGAAGTGGGTTTCAAAGTGCATGTTTTTGAAAGTCATAAAAACTTAAATCAGAGATTTTTTTCTTTTCAAAGTAACATTAACACCTACTGTCGATTTTAAAGGGATAGTTTACTCACCCTCATTTACTCACCCCTTAAAACTTTATGGGTTTCTTTCTTTCGTTGAACACAAAATATTATATGTATTTAGCTGCAAACCTGTAACCACTGACTTTTATAATAGGAAAAACAAATACAATGAAAGTCAATAGTTACAGGTTTCCAACGTTTAAAAAAAATCTTCTTTTGTGTTTAACAGAAGAATGAAACTTTTTAAAACAAGGTTTTTTAAAATTTTTGGTGAACTATCCCTTCTCTTCACAGATTGTCAGTGAGTAATAATATGCATAATTACATAATTATACATAATAGGTGCTCGCACTCCAGACTTTTCATGAACATGATTAGGACCATTTACAGAGGCTGTGGATTAAAGATATCTTATAAATAATGTTTGATTTCTTGCACAGTGTAATGGTTTCTCTTAATGGACCACAGTGTATCACAAAAACAAAACAAAAAACACTGATAATTTTGTTCTCACTTTAGATTTCAGCGAGCACCTTGATTCATTCATTTATTCATTTTCTTTTGGCTAAGTCTCTATTTCAGAGGTCGCCACAGCGGAATAAACCACCATCTATTCCGGCATATGTTTTACACAGTGGATGCCACTGACTTCCATCTGCAACCCAGTACTGGTAAACACCCATACAGTCTCACATTCACACACACTCATACACTACGGCCACTTAGTTTATTTAATTCACCTATAGCTCATGTCTTAGTTCAGTTGGCCAGCCTTGACCCGGTTGAAAGAGGTGTGCCAGAGCTCAGTTAAAAAGTTGTGGATCTGTTAAGCCAAATATTTGACTGGGTGTCATCGTATCCCAAACGACTTAAAATAATATAAAACTAAAGCAATCTCCTTTGTAATGAGTGAGAGCACTTCTCTTCCTCCGTTCTTCTTCACCGTTCAAGGCAACCATACCTAGTGTAAGTACACCCTATGTGTCAAAAAACATGACAAAACTGATTTTTTACCAATGATGGATGTCAATTGTCATTTTGACATCAAGTTTAATTACATGTATTTTAGGGATATAAAATCCAGCGTAAATTTGTAAATGAGACTTTTAGATGAATAAAACATTTTATATTTTCCTAAGTATTATATGTAACCCAACCCGGTCTGAGCTGGGATCGCACCGGTGATTTTTTGTTTGGGAGTCGGTTGCTCTAAAGGCTGATTTATGCTTCTGCGTCAAGCGCTAGCGTATGCTACGGCGCAGCCTACGTGTGGATGCATAGCCCTTGCCGTAGCCTAGGCGACTTTGAAACGTACCTTTTAAAAATGTAAGGAGTACGCATTGCGCAAGCTCTGTGATTAATTGGCTTGGTAGCGCTAACGAGTGTGGGCGGAGGTGAGAGCCGCGCGGGCGTGATGCAGCGAGTGTTTACAAGTGTGGAGTCCTGTGAAGGAGCTCTGGATGGAGATGTTTTGTGTTTACCTTATGGTTAAAGTTGTTGCACGTCCGCCGGTTTCCGCCTCAAAATGAGCAAATTTGAGCCACTTGTACATTAAGGAAGCGTTAAAAAACAAAACACCAGCAAAGAAACTTAACAAAGAGGAACATAAACACTGCCAGCTAGCGTTTTAGAAGTGTTATTGCAGAGCAACAGAAACACTGCGCAAAAGTATAAATGCACGGCTTCGCGCAAGACTTGTGCCGTGGGTCATGCCTATCACGCAGCAGTATAAATCAGGCTTAACAAGGAGGATAAAGACCATGGCCTAGAGCACCTTTTGAGGTCAGATGAGTATGGTTTACCTGCATAGCACTTCGCTAACTGACCTCCGTTACACTCACTCCCCTAAACCTCACTCCTATCCCGGACGAGCCCCCATGTGTAATTCACTGTTCCTACTGCACCCAACATTGTCTCAGCTGGAATCGAACCAGCGATTCTTTGTATGGGAGTCGGTTGCTGTAACAAGGAGGCTAAAGACCATTGCCCTCGCGTCTGTCGCTAGAGCACCTTTTGAAATCAGATGAGTAATGTTTACCAGCATAGCACTTCGCTAACTGGCCTCCGTCACATATACTTTTTGTGTCATTATTTGGGTGGTCAAATGGGCATCGCTGTGGGGATGTCAGATAGACGTCTATTCTACATCCCCAAATCACTTGCATTTTTGATATGTTTTTTTCTGTCATGCTTGATGTCAATTTGATCTTGTCTTAATATCAACGTGTCCACTAGGCTGCCTTATTATTGGCTCTCAAAATGCAATATCCATTGATTTACGTTTTGACAGTGAACCACAGTTAAGCAAAGGAATCTGAATATTGTTTAGGGTGAGTATACAGTATTAACAATAAAATTGTACTTATTTTCTAGAACTAGCCCATCCATTTATCGATTAAACGTCCTGCACAATGTAGGCCTACTAAAGGTCACCACACCAAAGAGAATCTGTCATTTCCCCAGGAAGACATTTTGATTACAAATACCAAAAAAAACATGCACATGGTCCTTCATTATAAGATTAGATCTACTACACGCATTTAGAAAAAAGATAGTGTTTGTTTCGGCCCATGCTGTCTTTAAGGAAGACTCGAGAGTTAGACATCACAAACCAGACTCTCTGACAAGAAAATCAGTTAACTGGCGGTTTATAGGACCCGGCGGATCTGCCGGAGCGCCGGCCTCTGCTGCAGTCGGTGTGAGCGGAGCATCTGGAGGAGAGCTGGCCGGCTGGGAGGTGGTGGAGGACGGGAAGAGCGAAGCAGAAGGGGGATCCGGGAGTCAGCGAAAACAAAAAAAGGGGTCAGGCCTGGAACTTGGCGAAGCGGGTAATTAACACTGCCGTTAACTTATCTAAAACCTGAAGCCGCCAACGAAATAAGTCTCCGCCGTGGGGCTGCCTGTTTTTGCGGAGGGCGATATACGGAAGGGGGTGGGCTCGATGTGTCCAGAGGTTTTTTCCTGCTACTACAGATGTGCGAATTTACACCGCGATATGCGCTTGAACTTGACGGCCGTTCATTTGCAGCGCCTGGCGAGCGCACGCAGCGTCAAACCCCTCCATTTGAAACAATGGCTGTGTTTCAAAAACGCACGAGCTGCCTAACTAGACAGCATTTCGCGGCATATTTCTGTTCAGTGCGCGCTTTTGATGCCCATAAATGCTTAAAGATGAGGCTTAGATGCCTAGAAGTGCCGTGCAGGCAGGCAGCTCACCTAGGTTTTTGAGGGTGTCATTTTTAAGCCGCCTTGGCCTGCTGCAATTGACTGACATTTATAAGGGCCAAATAATCCGAGTAGGCGGATGCTTAGGAGAGGTTTTTAGGCTTTTATAGAACATGACAGACACCTGATCAATTAATAACCGTGTTATTGGGTACCTGCGACACGTCTCACCGCTTATTGAATATTAATTACTTAAGCTTTTGCATGTTTTATTGACTGGAGACAAGAGTTTACCTCACAATACCAGTTAAATACTGTAAATTATAATAAATTAATATTTGAATGTCATTAAATAAGTTTTAAGAGCTTTCAAACATTTTAATGACCAAGTTATCTCGGTTTTATTTTAGTTGCCATGACTGTATCTTTGGAAAATGGTCAAACAACACTGTATGGTCATTTTTGTAAGAGTTAAGAGAATATTACCATGATAATAATAACAAATGCAGCGAGTAATATTTGTGATACTATATTTTCAGTCACCGGAAGTAAAAAACAAAATATCAATTGTAGATTTTAAATCTTGTATGTAAAAGATTATACATTTTCATCCGTTTTTCAAGCTTGAGTAAAAGACAAATGAGATTTGGCAACAGTAATGTGAAACCTGCTTCTTGATACACTGTATCTAAATACAAAGAGCGCATTAGTTTTTAAAATCAGAAGCTAAAACTTTGGGAAAAGTTATCATATAACTTACGAAGACTCATTGGACAGTTTTTTTATGGAGCTTAAAAGCTGTACAGTAATCATTTTATGATCATTGAGAGAGATCAGTTTGATTTCTAGAATATAAAATCTTGATGTAGATTCTAGTTGTGAAAAATGAAAACTGAATGGTTTGCAGAAATAAAAAAATAAAAAATAAAAACAAATTGCATGCATTATATATTGAAAATGCTAAATATTTAATGACATGTCATAAATCACATGAATTGCATAAATTATGCAAGAAATTCAATTCAAAATGATGAAATTTGGTCAAATTTTCGATTCAATTAACCAATTTGATTGACTGGAAACCACAACTACTTTAAATTTAATTGGCCACCTCAATCATTTGAAAAAAGCAGCATGAACATTTTGCTAAACCTCTTCTTTTGTTTTCTCCGTAAGAAAGAAAGTTAAACTGGTGTGGAAAAACCTTACAATATGAAAAGAATTAAGAAGTCAGACCTTTAATTTACTGCTGAACTATTCCTTTAACGATAGACGCCTAATTTATTGACCTCTAAATCTAATTTCATGGGACTTTGGTGTCCTACTTGTACAGAAAAGCTGTGTTGAAGCGCACATGCATGGGAGTGAAGAATATAATGTACAGACCCCTTTAAAACTGCTCTGAGGGAGAGAATAGGAAATTCCATAAAGCGAAGAGTTCATATTTCACCTCCAAGGAGAGTTTTCATGTAGCTGTCGGAGAAAGCGTACGTTTTAAACATGTACGAGTCAGTCCAGCAATACTTTATTTTCAGATTTAGCAAACTGAACAATTAAGTTTTACTAAGGTTGATTTTCCATGCACAACTTAAATGTGACATGATCTAATTCCTAATAATCTGCATAATAATTAATGTTTTATTGCTTATTAAGAATTCAGTTTGGCAATGTAAGTTAAGGTGAAACATTATTGTATTTATAGTGAATGTTTGTTGTTTGAGTGCTGCTTCTTCTGATTATGGTGTTCCTTTTCACAGGGGATCCTAAAGAAGGAGGGTCGCTGTTTTTTGTTCTTTTATTTTTGTTTTGACCTTTTGCATTGTGTTCAACAGTCACTCGTCTGGCGATGCCATCCAACACAGTCGCCACCGCTGCCGCTGCATTCAAGAGCTCCGACTTCAACTGTGACACGAATGGAAATCAAATGGTAAGAGGTTAATGAGTCCTTGGACATTTTTATGATCGGCCTGCTGTGGACCGACTAAAATAAGGCTAGTTACACATCTGTCACTGCAATGGCAAGGAAAAGCAAGCTCTCGTATTAACTTCAGCTTTTTTCATGCAAAATGTCAGCTCTTTTTTTTTTGGTAAAGACTCTTTGCGCTGTAAATGTTAATGTAAATGCATTTGATATTAAAACCTTCTAAATTCAAATTGTTACAAATTGTATGCATCATTCTGTTGACCAGGGTGATTATGAATGATTTATTATGTGGTGGAGACGTTTTAATGCTTCATCCAGCATGGAATCCTTATGTTGCCTAATTAATATTCATGATCATGACCTTTTTAATATTAGTTAGATGCATTAAAGGGTAACACTTTACTTGAAGAAGGTGTTCATAAGACTGTCATGAAGCCTTAATTATCATGACATGATACATATCATTAATGTGAATGAGATTTTATGCAACCGTCATTAAGTGCCATTTGCTTAGTTATGTCATATAAAATACAGAGATGACGTTGTCTTTGTTGACAACTTGACATAACCAAATACTTCATAAACTGCCTTTGTCTTTGTCATGCCAACTTGACATTATCAAGACAACAAAACCTGTCAGTGTCCTTGTTATGACAACTTGACATTATCAGACAGCACAACTTGTCATAAATCTTTCATAAACATGATCGTTATAAAGCTATTATAATTGTGTTCAATACATTTAGATTGCAAATTCATTTTGTTCCTTTAAAAAGGTGAGCAGAAAAATATTCATGACGTAATTATAATAGCCATATGACAGTCATGTTTATAACAGCTTTATGACAAGTTATGTTATTTTGGTAATGTCAAGATGCCATGACAAATCAGTTCATGATTTATTTGGTTATGTCAAGTTGTCAAAAAGACATCTGAAACAATGTCACCTTTGCATTTAAAAAGACTGATACCAGTTGTCATAAGCATGCATAAAATCTTATTCGTATTCATAACATGTCATATCATGATTATAAAGGTGTCATGACAGTCTTATGAACATCTCTTTCAAGTAAAGTTACCCAATAAAGACACATTTACAGCATGTCAGTATTACAGACTATCGATATTGATTTAATCTCACATAAATCTCCTAACGTAATTACATCTTGTAAACTGAATTTCCTGAGAGCTTATGACTTGACCATTGCAGCATGGTGTGGAAACAAACCAAACCCAGCATCTTTAGCAGTAAAGCGTTGTTTTTATTTTAATTTTGGCTTATTCGTTTCTATAATTGACTAAATTAAAGACGTGCAATACTATATAAAGTTTAGTTACTACAGAACTGATTAACTATTTAATGTCTGATATTAACAAGGCATTTTTATAATCACTTTTGATCAGTTTTCACCAGTATATTTATTACTTAAATTGCACTGATTAATTTGTTCATTAGCATTTATATTTATGTCATAGAAATGCATAATTAAGTAGATTAGAAGAGCTCAGAGGAGAGCATCCGGGTTGTCATGTAGTAATTATGGTAATTATAACATGGAAAATCTGAACACCGCATAACATTTGGTCAGTAGTCGCTGATTATCTGATTAGCTGATTAGCTCTATGTCTTTCCTATATGCGTTCATTTGTTTGTTCAGTTTGATTGCTGATGCAGTTGGCTAATGCAGGATCAACTCTTCGGTGCCAAATCAAAAAAGAAATATCTTAAATATGATAAAAGATGAAGTTTTATTTTAATGGTTTCATTTAAGACCAATCAATAAGTGCTTTCCAAAAGAGCATAATTCAGTAATTTCCTTCAGCTATTGTTCATTTTAGTTTGTTTCATTTTACAGCTATATTAGGAAATATTATAAACAGTCTTGTTGAGGGAGGTGACACGGTGGCTCAGTGGTTAGCGCTGTTGCTTCACAGCAAGAAGGTCGCTGGTTTGAGTCCCAGCTGGGTCAGTTCTGGGTGCATTTCTGTGTGGAATTTGCATGTTCCTCCTCGTGCTTTGGTTTCCCCCACAGTCCAAAGACATGCGGTATAGGTGAATTGAATGAACTAAATTGGCCCTAGTGTATGTGTGTGAATGAGTGTGTATGGATGTTTTCCAGTACTGGGTTGCAGCTAAAAGGGCATCCGCCATGTAAAACATATGCTGGATAAGTTGGTGGTTCATTCCCCTGATAAATAAAGGGACTAAGCCGAAGGAAAATGAATGAGGTTTGATGAGTGATTCATTGAGTCATTCATTTAAAGGATTCATTCAAAGGATTCATTCAAGTAGACTTATTCATATACAAACCAAATAAATAGAGCCTTCACAAGATGATCATTGAATCATCCACTCAAATGATTTAAAACCAATTTATTTAATCGAAACTCACCGATTCGAATGTTATCACTCAATTGAATGGCCGTCATCAGTGGTTATCAGCTGATAGATATGTGCCAGTAAGGGCCTTCTGCACCTACTAGTAGGCTCAGAAGGCTGTTATCATCCATCCACATGGTAATCAGCTATAGATCACATATGGCTGTGGCCGGAAGTTAAAGAGAATTATTTATATTATTTATTAAATTTCCCGGTAATTGTATTTTGTTAAGGTCTTACCCCATCCCTTAACCCAACCGTCACAGTAATGTAAAAACAGATCTGGATCTGCAGTCTTCTCTATTAGTATAGCTGATTAACCATGTGGATGGATGATAGCAGCCTTCTGAGCCTACCAGTAGGCGCAGAAGTCCCCTACTGGCTCATATCTATCAGCTGATAACCACACCTGTTCAATCAAGTGATAACTTACGATGCGGGTGTCGAAACACTGCAGTTGTTTTGAGAGATTTTAAATGTTCTTTTCCAATATATTAATCTCTTGCTCACAGTCTGATATTTAGGAAAACGGCACTCATACATGTGTGCTGTTACTTAACTATATCGTATCTTATAAAACCCATACAGGAATATTTTTTTTTGAAAACTTAAATTATAACATTCTAATAGACTTCATAAAAAACTGAATGCTTTTAGAATCTTAAAATGCTTTTATTTGGCAATGCAAGTTACACTCGATAATGTCAACGTGCATATTGTTAAATTCATAACATACTCTTGTGATATTTTTGTCATAAAGAATAAATGCACATCTATAAGTCTGACATTTTATGTAAAAGTTAGAGGCATAGTTCACCCAAAAATTAAATTTCTGTCATTTACAATTTTTCACATCATTGCAAAACAAATCTTTCTTCAAAAGAAAAAAAACAGTTTGAAGAATCACAATCGTTTATTATTAACTTCCAAACGAACACTAGGTATGTTTCCATCCAAAGATGCAAATTCAATTTCTGCGCAAAACTGGAATATCTCATAAAAGACGTGTGAATAAAGCAGTGTTTCCATCCAATGAGTCAAAGAGAGTAAAATCGTCACATCCTGATTAACTGGCGCCAAATATTAACAGTAAAAATGGAATTTGCTGCTGTAGGAGAAGCTACGTGAATCCTTTCTTCATTTAATAAATGACTTGCGCCTCGGAAGACAAAGCCAACACTCAATGAATGTGTGGTGGCGTTTGAAGGTGTGATACACGGAGCTCAGTTGATCTTAATTCTAATAATATAATAAAACTCATACTGAAATGGTTTTAGAATGACCAAAACAACATTTACGATGTTTTACAATGTGCTCAGCTTGCTGGTTTGTCCATTAACACACAAATTTGTTTGGTAAAAGTGGTTTCCATTTTAGTTTATGCGCATCTTTCCTTATCGAATAAAAGGTTTATCCTACTCAGTTATGCGCATTTTCAAAACGTATGCACATCTTTATGTTTCCATCAACCATTTTTTTATGCGCATATTCAAAATGTGCCTACAAATAGGTGGGTGGAAACATAGCTACTGTGTGTGCACTGGTTTGGGTGGTACAGATTTGTTTAATGACATATGTATTACAATATTGAGGTGGTTTATGAGGACATGCCCTTTGTAGTTTATGAGGACATGTGTCTTTGTAATTCAAAACTGTTAAAAATCATACTTAACAGGCTCTTTTGACATTCAAAATTCACCACAGGTTTAGTTGTAGGGTTAGACATTATAATAAGTGTTAATATATTTAATAAGATGCATTATGCCAATGGAGAGTCCTCATAAACTTCCAAAACAAGTGTGTGTTTGTGAGTGAGAACTATACTCTCTCCTCAAATCCATCAATATCATACACATTATCTCATTCAATATATCATTCTAACTGTCCATGATTCATTTCCACAGTGGGGCTATCGGTTGTCAGCGTCAAGTCCTAGGAGGACGTAATTAGTAAACGCGAGTGAATTATTATCAGAGATAGTGTCTGTATGAGTGTTCGGTGACGTGGGTGTTGGCGAGTGTGTAGGAAAGGCTGATTTACAGGGGAATTCATTCTTCCTCGCCCCTGCACCCATGGACCCGTGCTACGCTCGCAGTCCTGTTGCTTGGCAACCGCTCTTGCCTTAAATAACCGGCTGCCGACAGAAATAGAGCAAAGATGTAGACGGTGTTACTGAGTTCACACAAGGCAGCAGTCGATTTCTGCGCACACCCTTTGTTTTTGTTTGTTGAAACGTTTTGTTTGTGTATTTGTAGCGTAATGAGAACATAGTGTGAGGCTAGCAGGACTTCTTAGTCATGAATATGTTGGAAGTCCTTCACTGGAAAAGAGCATGGATGAGAGGTCACAGATTTACAGAACTCTGATTTGAAATAATGATAACAATAATAATAATAATAATAACAATATTAACATTTACTAAATGTGTATCAAATATCTGAAGAAAATATAGAAATTTATAGTTCATTTATTCAATTCAATTTGTGTTTATTTGTATTGGGCTATATATGGCTATATATATATATTTTTTATTTTTTTATGTATTCATATGCATTTTTTACTTACACATACATAGATTTCTTTACAACATCAACCCTTGTAAAGAAAAAATGTTTTGCAGTTACATAATTCCTGAATTATTTAGATAATTCCTAAATGGCACTAGAATGAAATATTGGTGTCACAGAGGGACACTGGCAATGGACTTGAGGATCCACTTGTAGGCATGGGCCAGTATAAGTTTCTGACAGTATGATAACTTTGAATAAAAAATCACAGTTTCACAGTATTGTGTTTACTGCTGTAAAAATTTTTTTTAAGGTCTTAGTAAAAAACAACTACTTCTTTCCCCATTTAACACAATATATTACATTTTAGGAAACATTTATAATAATTTGGAACATTAAACATGTCAGGCAACTCAATTTAAAATAAACCATTGACTTCTACTATCTTCATTAGCTTCAAAAACGCAGATTTCCTTACAATACATAAAAAAAACACAAAAAAATAAACCGTCTACATATCCTTAAGAAATGGTATAACAAAGCAGTTTTGCGGTTTTAATAATTTGGCTTTTCCAAACCACGTAAACCTTGAAACCTGTTATCCTCCCATGCCTATCCACATGCAAATTTTATTTAGGGGTAGCTGACATGAAACTAACGTTTCTACACAGTTTCGAGATTCCGAAGTGCAAGTGTTTCAAAGCACTGCACCAAAGCATGATCCAAAACACTCAGATCACGTGACTTAAGTGTTTCAAAACCGATTTAAAGTATCTGTCATTCCAGAAGCGTTTTGAGACCTGGCGAATCAGTTTTTGACTGACAGGGTCGGAAAAAAAAAACATGTCTTATGTAGTCTAGTTAGTAGACTGTGTGTGTACACAGAGTAACTGTGGCAAAAACTTACAGAGTTTGAACCCAGACTTGTACAAATTCTCTAAATTTGTGACGATGTATTTTAATAATGTTACTTTTTATGACCAAAAGAAGACATTTATTCAGAGAGTTCATTTGTATGTCAGACCAATGTTAAAAAAAAAAAAAAACATGTTATAAGAACAGAGCATTTAAAAAAATGATATCTGTACCTGCATATCCCTGGATTCGAACCCCTATCTCTGCATGCTAGTCATGAACTCTAACTGCTTCACTAAATCACTTGAAACCTTAACTCTACAATGTGGGGTTTTATAATTCAATTTGCTGAAGCTGAAGCTGTTCCAGAGCAATACATTTAAAAAATGACCACTAGGTGTCACTGTAGAGACGAGTTTAGAAACATTTTGAATCTTCGACACATTTGCTTCGACTGTTCAAGTGTCAAAGCGTCGCTTTGTCCACCACTAGTTTTATTAACAAAGAATAGTTGTGCAGGTGATGTTCAAACACAGGAACAAACAGTAGCATACAGGTAATCCAATATCATAGTCAAAAACAGGCGAGTAGTTGGTACAGGCAGCAAAGAATCAATAACTGTAAACCAGGCAAAGATCAAACACGGAATGACTAGATAGGATAATGCTTAGTAATGCTACAATACAGTGATCAAGACTCAGCAATGTGGTGGAAATGAGAGGTGTCTTTATAGTCCAGGTAATGAATCAGTGGTGAGCTTCAGCTGTGTGTCATCAGGGAAAACTGGAACAGGTGTGTGCAAAGTGCATGACAGGATTTGTAGTTCAGTTGTTGGCAAATTTGTAGTTCTCCAGCGATCTAGTCATTCAGATTGCTGGAGAACTACAAATGATTGTGACAATTGTATCTTTTTAATAGGTTTCAGTTTCAATTCAATAAAAAGTCAATAATAATACATGTTTTTGCTAAAACAGAACCAAAAAGGTCACATAATAAACTAAACACAATAAAAAATGTTTGTAAGGATTAACGAGGTTTATGATAATGAAATTTGACCCAAGGTTGTGGGTTCAGTTCCTAGGTAAATCAAGAATCGATTAAATGTGTACCTTGTAGTCGCAAGCATGAATGTAAATTCCAGTGGTGTCCCGCCATCTTCCGTCCATGCTGGACTTCTCAGTAGTCATGGCAGACAGGGACAGAATCCACATTTGCATTCAGATTTAGAGCCGGTGGCTGCATTCAGCCCAGCGGCTACATTAGGATCATCTTTTTTATTTTTTTATTCTCCTCCATCCACCCTAGGGTGCTTGGCTGGATGGAGAGTGGCTATTGTTTAGGAGGGAAGACACGGTTGTGTTAAACAAAGAGAAAGTGAATGAGGGCAGAGAATGAAGCACTGAATGTCTTTGTAACTGTATTAAGAGAGCCCAGAGAGTTCGCGGTCTCTCCACGGCTGTGTCAGCCCTCACTTATCTCAGCTCAAAAGAAGATGCCATTCAAACACCGGCTTTTCTCATTATCTGAATAACCTTGCCGCCAAAATGCAATTTGTTGGGTGACATTTAGAAAACTTATTCAGCTAATTCAGGTTTTGGCATGTATAGTGGCACGTAAAGGTTAGGGATACAAACTGTTGTAGGGGAAATTTACAGTTTAAACCCAAAAACGACCAGTCGGTCAGATGAAGAGTCAGAGATTCATTTAAAAAGAAAGTTTACTGAAGATAGTTTGTACTTTCATTCACAAAAGCCAGCTTCAACACCCACAAAGGGTTTGTAGGCCGCTCTGCTTACAATCTCAAAACATTAACAATTATACCCTTACATAATCTCATTAACTGTGTCATGTATATTTCCATGTAGGTGCATGCGTACAGTTCAGAACGTTATCTCAATATCTCAAGCATACAAACGTTAGACTGCCACTAGGTTGTTCAGAGCTGACCTCAGACCCGTAAAATGGTCCGCAAAGGAATAAAAATAAAAAAGGAAAAAAAAGTACAATCTGTTTCTTACCCAAGGCTGTACTCTCAGACGTCTTTATCAAAACTGGTTAAAAGCTGATACAATCTACATCCAAACTGGCAGCTACATACAAAGGAATTAACTTTAAAAGATGTAATACACTGAAAAAAATGCAGGGTTCCACACAATTTATTTAAGTTGTCCCAACACGAATTGATTAAGCTAACACTTTTAACAAATTTATGTAGATTGAACATAAAATAATAAGTTGTCCCAATGAAATCTCAAGAATTGTGTTGTTTCAGCTCATTTTAAATAAGTAGTTTGAACGAGCAAGTTGAATATACATAAAATGGCAAATAACTCGGAAAACAGTTGTTTGCAATTCTTCAAGAGTCCAGGTCCATTCAAGAGCCTCCATGACCTCTGACCAGGCTGGGTAGATCCTGAGGGAAGAAATAATTTTGTATACGGAAAAAGCAATGACACACATATTATTCCAGTTTTACTCTGCATTTGAATGACACTAATATCATCATATAATCTAGGCTCTTAAACACTCAATTTTATTAATAATCATAAACGCATAAAAAAAGATCTGTGTTACTCCGTCCTGTAGCAGACATTCATCAGAAAATCCATGCAATGACTAAAACAATGAACTCATTTTAAATCCATGATGAGATGATGGTTAATATTATTTTACATACATATTAGCTATTTTGGCTAAATACACACACGCTTGTTAAATTAAATTAATATTTTAATCATGAGTTATGCTTTATACAGTTTTTAACAAGTTGAAGTGCATTAATATTATACAAAAATTCATAGAAAATATCTGTTAATTAACATTTTCCGTATTTTGTACTTTTGTGTGTGTTTTCTGTTTATTTACGGATGTGAGTTGCATTATGGGTTGTTGATTTCTGCTCTGTCGACTTCTGATGTTAAAACTTTAACTGTACAGTTTAACAAAGTGACTTTTATTGACATTTTAGCAGTTTGAAATAATATAATGTATAAGAAATAATATAGAGAGAAATAAGTCTGTAAAATAACAGAAAATGTACTGGCAGTTTAGTACAAGGTTTTGTATCATCATATACAACACCGACCCAGACAATATATCACTTTAAACTATTAATAAAAGTGACTATTTCAAACTTTTTGAGGCTAAACGTTGTTGGAAGAAAGATTAAGGTCCCATGATGCAGTTCAAAAGCATAAATAAACTAAATAAAGGGGGAATATATATATATATATATATACAGTTGAAGTTAGAATTATTAGCCCCCCTGTTTATTTTTCCACACAATTTTTTGTTTAATGGAGAGAAGATTTTTTCAACATATTTCTAAACATAATAGTTTTAATAACTCATGTCTAATAACTGATTTATTTTACCTTTGCCATGATGACAGTAAATAATATTTTACCAGATATTTTTCAAGACACTTCTGTACAGCTTAAAGTGACATTTAAAGGCTTAACTAGGTTAATTAGGTTAACTAGGCAGGTTAGGGTCATTAGGCAAGTTATTGTATAACGATGGTTTGTTTGTTAGACTATCGAAAAGATAAATAGCTTAAAGGGGCTAATAATTTTGACCTTTAAATGGTTTTTAAAAAATGTAAAACTGCTTTTATTCTAGCCGAAATAAAACAAATAACACTTTCTCCAGAAGAAAAAAACATTATCAGACATACTGTGAAAATGTCTTTGCTCTATTAAACATAATTTGGGGAACATTTATTTATTCATTCATTTTCTTGTCGGCTTAGACCCTTTATTAATCTGGGGTCGCCACAGCGGAATGAACCGGCAACTTATCCAGCACGATTTTACGCAGCGGATGCCCTTCCAGCCACAACCCATCTCTGGGAAACATCCACACTCTACCCATCATACATTCACACTCTACCCAATTCACCTGTACCGCATGTCTTTAGACTGTGGGGGAAACCGGAGCTCCCAGAGGAAACCCACGCGAACGCAGGGAAAACATTCAAACTCCACACAGAAACACCAACTGACCCAGCCCAGCCGAGGTTCGAACCTGCGACCCAGCGATGTTCTTGCTGTGAGGCGACAGCACTACCTACTGTGCCACTGCGTCACCCTAATTGATAAAATTGATAAATACAAAATTTAT
>CAIGQZ010034880.1:3095687-3151070 GCA_903798205.1 Danio tinwini
ATATATATATATATACTGTGTAACTAATTAACAAAGTCCTGAAGATTTCTTAGCTTTTAAAGTAAGGGTTTATTGGCATCTTCATTTGCATCTGCAAAATAATTACAGATGCTTGTAACAAGGGAGTCGGGGTATAACCGAGGTGAGGGTCCAAATGTAGTTTATTTACAACTTAGTCAGGCAGGCAATGGTCAAAACAGGAGCAAACAGTATTATTAAGGTAATCCAAAAGCATAGTCATGGTCACAGGCAAAGACGTTGGCGCAGGTGGCAAACAGCATAAACAATAAACAAAGCAAGGATCAAAAGGCACGGCAAGGCTAGACAGGAATAACACTTGGTAATGTTACAGGTTAACAAGACTCAGCCCAGAAGTGCGTGTCCTGTGTTTATAGTCCTGGTAATCAGTGAGAATGAGTTTCAGCTGTGTATGTGAATGAGTGACCGGATTATTGTCAGCTGTAGCGGGTGTCGATTGGTGCAAGGCATTATGGTAGTTGTAGTTCATGTGGTGGCAGATGTGTAGTTCTCCAGCGATCTGCATAGGCTAGATTGCTGGTGATTGTGACAATGCTACTTTAATTTTTATCCATTTCAAAATTATTCCACAAAGGACTCACTTTGATTGGCAGACTATAATAGGTTCTGATTGTTGGCTGTTTTCAAAGGCTAATGTGGAGAATTGCCAGAGGAAAACCAGTTCTTGGCCAATATTTTGGCACATCTCTATTCAAAATCTCCCTCATTTTAGAAATAGTCCAATAGTACTTAATCTACCTAATTGTAACACTGGATGAATATGAGTCTCAAAATATACATAAATAACCATGATGAAGCCAAATCACTCCAACCTAATGCCAGAAATCTTGACTTTGAGGTCTGGTGGAGCAATAAAAGTTAATGATGGTGGTCGTTTCTGTCTGTTTAGAATGAAAGCTCTATGGAAACCATGATTATTGACGAGATGCCTTCACTCTGCACTCCTGTCCGCAAGGTTGGACGGCCCGGCCGCAAACGCAAGCACCTCCCCGTGAGTATCCTGGAGACTGAGCTCTCAACACTCAACCAAACCACAAAACACCCAACTTCCCCTGGGATTTGGTTTATTTTCATTCATCCACCAGGCGCTAGTCTTGGCAGTGGTTGGGAATGGGTAAACACGCAAACATGTGGTTGCTGGTAATGACACATTAGGGGTAAAAGAGAAATTGTATGAACCGATCAAACTTTTAGCATCCTGTGGTCAACCAAACAGACAAAGTATCCTTAGAGATGTAGACTGAAGATGGCACAATTAAGTTCTGGGAGTATTTTTCTGATTCATTTTGCCATAGGGATTTTAATTAATTTATTTTTGTTAGATTGGATTGGATTGGATTCAACTTTATTGTCATTATACATGTACAAGTAGAAGGCAACGAAATGCAGTTTAGGTCTAACCAGGAGTGCAATAGCAGCAAGTGCAGGATACAGGTATAATGCAATTATAGAAAACTATGGGTAATATTTACAGATGGATGTACTATGAACGCAATATACAAGTTGTATTAACTATAGTCAGAGATTTACAAATAGATGAACATACTGTTCAGGTTGATATTAATAATCAGGAAAATGCACATATAATAATATATATGAACATATTATACAGGTTGTTGTTTGCTATAAACAGGAATTGCAAATCGATATGTATATATGCATATCATAAATGCATTTGAGCAATTGATTTGTACAAATAAAGGGTTATACCATGAACCGAACCAACCAGCTATAAGGCAGTTGCTCTATTTTTTCACAAAAAAATTATTTTTGCAACTCGCTGATTTAGTTTTTTAACATAAAAAAAAAAATTGTAGCATTTTTATTGTTATTCTTTATTATCGAGAATCATTGGTCTCTGTAATTTATGTAAAGATTTGTATTTTTTATTTGATTTAATTCATTTGATTCATTGATTTGATTTCATTCCCTTATTTTTATGAACAGTATAATCCACTCTTAAAAACAATTATTCAAACAAATAGATTTCATCATAATCAACAAAACATCTTCATATGTAAAGTCAAAAATACTGATTTTAACTAGTTTGAAATGGAGCGATATGAAGCACACGCTTATTATGTAAAGGAAACACAGAGAGAAACAGAGAAACTAGTTTACCCTTTAACCCTACACTACCTGACAAAGCCTTGTCGTAAATCCCAGATGTAAGAGCAACAAATAATAACTTGACTTCTAGTTGATTATTTGGAAAAGTGTCAGAAGGTAGATTTTTTTGAACTGCATCCCAATCATCACGAATACTGCAGAAGACCTATTTGAACCTGCATGGACCCAAGATTTTGTTTGGTCAAGTTTGGTCGAGGAAAAATCATGGTTTGGGGTTACATTCAGTATAGGGGCATGTGAGAGAGCTGCAGAGTGGATGGCAACATCAACAGCCTAAGGTATCAAGACATTTGTGTAGCCCATTACATTACAAACCACAGGAGAGGGCAAATTTTTCAGCAGGATAGCGCTCCTTCTCATACTTCAGCCTCCACATCAAATTTCCTGAAAGGAATGAAGTTCAAGGCTCTCCAGTATTGGCCAGCCCAGTCACCAAACATGAACATTATTGAGCATTTCTGGGGTAAGATCAAGGAGGAGGCATTGAAGATGAATCCTAAGAATCTTGATGAACTCTGGCAGTCCTGCAAGAACTCTTTCTTTGCCGTTCCAGATGACTTTATAAATTCGCTATTAGAGTCATTGCAGAGATGTATTAATGCAGTCGTCCAAGCTTGGATAGGCTACAAGACTTTTGTCAGGTAGTGTATATAGTCTGCTGTATCATATTTGAAAATTAATCCAACCGTTTGAAAATAAATGCTAATTGAAAATTAATCTACTGGCACGTACTGTACGTTTATGAGGACAGATGCATACACTATACAATATAAAGAAATTTAGTGATTGATACAACTCACGTAGCCTAGTTTAAACAAGTTTTTGAATGCACGTTGCCATTAAAGTCACGTGACATGAATCACACATTGGACAGAGCGCGTGTATTGACAACTGGTGACATCGCACATCAGACTCGCACGTTTTAATTACGAATACTATAATGTTTTTGTATGTAAATCTATGCCTAAAATATGCAGGAAATCTAATGCAATTTAAATTTAGTATTAAATTCATCAATCGCAGAATCACGAAATCTTCAACCTTGTATCTGAAAAGGAGAATCAAAATATTACAAACTTTGAAACTGAAATATTGTGTTGTAGCTCTTAAATCATTTTAAACAGGTCTTAATTTTGCTTTGTACAAGAAAACGTACTTAAACGGGCCGAAATCTATCCAAAAATACATCTCAATAAAACCTTATTTTTATATTAAAGTTTTTTTTTATTGCAAAAAGATGCAATTTACAACATCTTATATACACTTTTACAGCAAATTCTCCATTAAATTCCCTAATCAGAAAAGAAAACTGAAAACAATTATATGATTCCTCATGATAATACCAGGTCATTAGAAATAAAATCCTTAGTGTTTACCCTGTATAAGTCTAAAATTTCATTCTTAATAGTCTTAAACGGGTCTTAAAAGGTCTTAAATTTGACTTGATGAAACCTGCAGAAACCCTGTGTATATAAAAATTCAACAAAAGTACAAGACGGCTGTACACTATATGATTCTGGCCATGAGTTTGCTGCTTGAGAGAAATTTTTGAGATGGTTAGGATTTCTGTTCTTGTAGGACAGAAGATTCGATTTTAATCATCGAATTTTACATGATCATGAACCACTGATTAATAGTTTTGCAATCTTAGCCTCTGATAATGTTCTGTCAGTGTCTGAAAATGTGTGTTGCGCTGTTGCCCAACTCGTGTGCACTGAAGGACAGACGGCGCTGATAAATTTGGAAGACACTGTTTTCTATCTGTGTTCTCCTGCTGTTCTAAGTTGTGCTGCGCCACAGAGCACAACTCGCATAGGTTTCCACTAAATTGCATCATATTTGTCCCAAATCATTTTTCAAGTGCATACTGGCTCCACCCTAGGCTGTAAGAGTGTTGTTCAGCTTTTAGTAACACAGTCTTTTTGTGGCTTTAGATAAAGTCTATTTATTTAAAGAAATGTTATTACTGTATATTGATGCGCCGTGTTTCTTTTCTGTTTTTCTTTTCTAACACAAAGCCGTAGTTCATTTACTAGCAACACAGCATTGAAAACTGACTATTTAATCGATAATGAAAACGAAGATAATCTTTCTGCGATAATTAACAATGTTTGTGTGGCTTCCCAATAATTCCTGGCTCTGTGTTGTTTCTACAGTACATCTGAAAACCACAGTTAATAACATGTCTTCACTCCAAACTCACTTCATAACTTCAGTGTTTGAAATGAATCTTTCTGTGAGAGAAAGAGATTTCTCTTCGTCTTTATGCAACAACCGCTATAGGATTTCCTGCATTTCTTCTTCGTGGGTATTTGGTATTTCCTTCAAATAAGAGATTTATTTTTCTGAGGAGATTTAGGTCTATGTATATATGAGATGTGCTTGTCAATCATACAGTAGATTTTGCTAAATCACAATTTCAATTGAATTTTATTTTGATTTATCAACCAGCTCAAGCTTCCATGTGATATAGCTTGTTGTAAGCAGCAGACAAGGGGTTTAGGAGAGGTTATATTAGAGTGAAATCAAGAAGTGGGCAGTGTTGTGTGTGTGTGTGTGGGAGGGGGGTGTTCACTGTAAAAATTTAGGAATTTAGAATTAAGATTTGTAAATGTTTTGGAAAAAGAAATACAATTGTAATGTTTCCTTGTGATTTTTTTGCAGTTAAAGATGCACTATTTGATTTTTTAAAAACATTTTTACCCCAATGTCGGACTGATAATCAAACACATTATCTGTTGCCACAGTGGAATTAACCGCCAATTACACTGGCATATGTTTTAGATGCCCTTCCAGCCACAACCCAGCACAGAGAGTACACTAATGAACTCATGAACCCCCAGTCCTGGAATACAGCCATACACTCTCTCATTCACACAAACACTATGGCCAATTTAGTGTATTCAATTAAAGTATATCATATGTCTTTGAACGGTGGGGGAAACCAGAGCAACCAGAGGAAACCCACATGAACTTGTGGAAAATATACAAATTCCAGACAAAAAGGCTACTTGGTCCAGCTGGGACTCGAACCAGCGATTGTGAGGCAACCATGCTAAACACTTATCCACCTAGCCTCTGTGACTGAAACAGATAGAATTAAATATGGAAAGGTAGAGATGTGAAAATGTTGGCTTGTACTCTTTATATTTGGAAACTGATAACTAATACAGCGTATAGAGAAGTAAATTAAATTTTTATATAAATGTTAAAAAAGCCTGTTTTAAAAAAACACACATACAAGTGCACAAAACAACAGACAGCTGATTTGATTTGAACACCTTAACCACAGAAAACCTCAAGGAAACATCAAGATTCCAAAAAAAAAATAACAGCACATTACAATGCCTGATCCCTCTAGCATATTCTCTTTTAAAATGTGTGTCTGCTGCACACAACATGTCACGTCACGTGGAAGACAACTGTCAAAACCTTTATGCCTAGCAGAAGTAGATCAACAAGCAACCCTAGTAATCCATAATTATTGGCCAATATATATATATTTTTTGGGCAGCTGATAACAAATAACATTAAAATATGCTTATATCAGCTGATAGCATTATGGGAGTCGTCTATATGCAAAATCCTCTAACGCCCCATTCACACGGGGCATCAGTGTCAAAGCTTGACAGAGCGCGTGTCTGAAGTTGGGGCTGACGCGATCGTCATAGCAGCATCAGCCAATGAAATTAGTCAGCAATAGGCCACTGTCTGAACTGGTTTATTTGCATACAGCAATCTAATTGGCTGACGCTTCCGTCGGTGCTTGAAAAGTTGAGCAAGTCCCAACTTCTGTAGCGAGCAACGCCTCTGAAGCGGCACAGACATGTCCACAATGCAGTTCGGCAACGCCTGACGTCACCCATTCAAAGTGAATGAGAAGCGTTGAAGCTGACGCCATTTGTGAATTGGGCGTAAGTGCCATCTGAACTTTTCTCCTAAAATGAAAAATTTTACCTCGGGCTTCTATGTACAGTATAAGTTGAGTAATTTCACTTTTATGACAAATGTGAAATAATGAACTTCAAATGGCATTTTTAGTTTTTTGCATCTGAATTCTTCATATCGTCCTTCACTAATTTCAGATCCTACCTACACCTGCATTTAGTGCCTGCATCCACTTTGTGATTACAATCATTAAAATGCAATCGCAAGGCTTTTGAGTTCTTTCATTAAAGGATTTAAAAATGTGTAGTCAGTGTATAGCAAACATGTTTGTGTTGTAGCTTGTTTTGCACATTCCTGACAAATCACTCAGGACCATTGTTAGGGACTGGGCCAATTGGGAATAGCCCTCCCGGCTCTTGGGAACTCCCTATGCACCGTTTGCCCTACACATTGGAATAGTCATATACTCAAAATATTATGTTTGTTGCTTGTTCAAATTACTTATTTAAAATCCAATTTTCTTTGCACATTAAACACACGTAGGGCCGGAGCAAGCTGAGGACCGGGAGGGAGGGGGTGGATGTCGTGAATGAAATTGAGGACCGGGGGGTTTACTCACTATTCTACTATTCTATACGGCCGCCTAGGTTGCCTCTATGGACGCATTGTCCCTGAACACACGTCGGCCACAACAGAAAAAAAATAGCAACTGCGTTAAATGCGTAAATTTTTTAACGCTTTAAATATTCAAATTAATTGTGTGCGTTAACGCGCTAATTTTGACAGCCCTAATTAAAGGAAATTTTATCCTAAATTCTCCATACACACCATTAATAGGAAAGTTCATCCAAAACTAAAAATTCTGTCACCATTAACTCACCCTTTTACTTGTTCCAAACTTGTTTTATTTTTATTTTTTTCTGATGTTAGGACAAAATAACAACAATAAACAATAATAACCAATAACTTGTAGGGTAATGTCTTTGGTTGTTGAAAACTTGGACAGTAAATGCTGAATTAAGATTGTTCTTTTGTTTATTATTTTATTATTTATATTGTCAGACAGCTAAAACATTTCACAAAATGTGTTAAATCAGCTGCACAAAGCGATTGGCATGCTGAAAATCCTATAAAATTGATAGATATAAAGATTTAACATTGATCGTAATAATTATCGATATTGAGTGAAATGAAAAAAATTATTGTGATAATTTTTTTTGCCATATTGTCCAGCTCATATTGAACACAAACCAATTAAGTTGTTCCAAAAAAAACTCTCAAGAATTGTGTTGATTCAACTCATTTTAAATAAGCAGTTTGAACAACCAGCAAACAGTTCTTGTCCACTTCCTCTTAAACGTCCTCCTACTTCTCCGGAGCCACTACTTCTGTTTTTGAAAATAATATGAGCTCTTGCATAATTAATCCACGAGGGCATGTCAGGGCATGTGGATGTTCGGTTGGCCCACATCCTCTCCTGCCTTCCCCCAAGGACTCTCTGATTGTATTCTCCCACTATCCCGTTCCTTCAACAGGTAATTGCAGTCCTGCGAGGAGAGCGATGTCTTACTCTGTGAAATGTAAGCCACGTGAAGACAGATAGAATAATGTTTGAGTCATCTCTCATAGAGGTGCTGACTGCTGATGTGGAGGACTTAGTTGGCACTCTTATGTTTGACTGCTTTGCTGAAACGTCTTGGTATCTTGAAGAAAGACTAGGCTCTAAATGGTAAATCAAGAGTGATGACCGGAACTTGGAAAATCTGATCTGTTTTTCATCTTGAATGGTAACAGCATTGTTTTCCACGGTGCTATTTTTAGACACAGGATTTACAAAGCATCCCTCCCTCATACCGGCTATCCGTATTTCCAAACTTCTGTGCAGCAGATACACATGGGGGGGATTTGTTTCTAGGTCACATAAGGAAGGTGCTAATATCAAAGCATACCACATTGTTTTGATCACTGGACTGCAGCCAATGCCATTGTTTCACAGTTTTTCGGGTATTTTGGTATTCGATTGAACTTGAGGGCTTTCTTTTTTCTTTTTTCGTTTTTGGGAGTGAGTGTGAGTTCCCATGCCAAATTGAACACCACAATACTTGGACAAAGTGGATGGTTGGTAATGCATAGGTAGTTGCTAGGATGTTGTTGTGGTGTTCTTAAATGGATGAAATCTATGGGAAAGAAACATACCTAAATAATTTACTCACAAACAGACTGATTTGTTTCTCAATGTCTTTCTGTGGTCTCTTGCTTTCTATCCCTATAGTCCATCTCAATGATAATCGGGTCTATAGAATGACTTATTAACTGTTTTTGTTTTTACCCCCACAAATTGTATTTTAAAGTCCATTAATAAGTTGATAAATCATTGAAAGATTTCTCAGAAGATTTCAAGAGTAGTTTAAAGTATAGTTCACACAAAAATTTACTCAGTAAAATTACTCTGACTCTACTTGTTACAAACCAGTTTGAGTTTTTGTTAAAATATATTTTGAAACATCTTAGAAACCTGTAACCATTGACTTCCATAGTATTTATTTTTTCTACCATGGAAGTATTTACAGGTTTCCAACATTATTTGGAATATGTAATTAAGTGCTTGGCAGAATAAAGAAGCGGCTTTGAAATGAGTGGCTGAGTAAATGATGACAGAATTTTCATTTGTGGGTAAACAATCACTTTAAGGGTTTGTTCAATTACTAACCATAATAATTAAAGCCAACAGTAATAGTCAAGCTAATGGACTTTGAACAGTGAGTCGTTATTTGCGATTCAGTAATACTGAAATTTCAGTAAATGCAGAGGTCACCCGACCATAAATCTTACGTTTAGTTTTTTTTTGTTTTGCTGCTCAATGTTTAGTACTGAATCACAGTTACCTTTCAAAGCGTTGAAATGTTATGAAGTCTGTACTCAGGAAGTAAACAGAGACCAGGGATGGAGCATAGATGCATCAACCGCAGGGTTGCGAGGTGCAAGCAAATATTCCAGCCCAAAGACAACTCAAAACACACCCAAAATGAGTGAAATGTTGTCAAATTTTCCTTGTCCAATCAGTCAATTGCTAGATTTCCACAAAGGGAAAGGTTTACCATTTATTTTCTGATATTTTAACACACATACAAAGAACTGCCTTTCCGCAGACCAAAAAAAATAACTTCTACCAGAAAGACTTTAGGAGGCAGATAAACGTAGATAAAACTTGTACCAGAGATGAAGCATTGCTTCATCAGTTTGTCATCCTCTGAGAAAACGGTTGATGGTTGCCTAGCAACGACAGATGGCTTACGATAACATTACATATATGGAACCACCAATAAGATGAAACAACACCTGTCTTATAAGTTTTATTTCTAAATGTCCGAATCAAACAAAATCGGCATATTTTCAGGTTGCCTGAGCTGATGTGCATGCGCACTCGAAAGGAACGAGCTCACGACACAAACCTTATTTATGGCCATTCTACACATTATTATCTTTTGGATTATACTCGTCTGATCACGCTGCTCTTCTGAAGTAATCTTGATAGTAAATCTCCTCCTGAAATGATGGCGACTCTTTGTTTACAAGTTTGTGGTCGTTTGAGTAGTTGCTGTCATGTGATGTGGGTTTGACAGGATTGGACTGTTCGTTTCATACAGATTACAAAACCAAAAAAAGTTTGTTTTCAAGTTCACTATGTTCATTTAAAAGCACAAATTTCAAGCTTTATTTGGATACATTTCTCATGTCTGTGAAGCAAGTATTCGCTGAGATTCCAGTGCGTTTGTTGACCACCCAACTATTGTAAAAGCACACGTCAGGTCTGAGCTTCTCCCCGGAGAAACGTCAGTCAATATCGATCGATGATTAGCTACTGTACTAGTACGCGGGGCTTCTTGTGCCATATTGACCGTTAGACTTTTCCCCATTCAAAACTATACAAGTGACACGTCTTGTGTATTCTAGAGTCTTTGTTTATAGTGAGTTAGGAATCCTCTGATTGGTGAATCAATCGTAAGCTAATGTGGGACCAGCCGTGGACAATTATAAGCATGTGATCCTCTTGAAATTAGTTTATAAATAAACTTCACGTATGTAAACGACCCTTAAAACCTACTTTTACCAAAACGCTTTTTTCTGCAGCTCAAATGAAAAAAATAGTTCAACTTTGCTGATAGAAACACCCTGTTTAATGCCTTTTTGACAGCTGACCAGTGGGAAATGAGTAGCGAGAGCTGCCATTTCCATAACAGCAAGTGTGAACAATGCTAAATGTGAACATGACCCAGCTATTGCACTTTTTTTAGCACTTCCCTATTTTCTTTTCAAAGGAAGCGCTTTTCAAACAAAACACATTTGTCTCACAGCACCGGATCACCTCAGTCAAACGCAGAACATTCCTACCATACCACGTCCTCTCTGTAATGTCGAATGACAAATGAAGCAAACGGAAAGAAATAAACTGAACAAAACCCAGAAATCCAGCATTTGTGGGCGGCACGCCTTTGTCGGCTAACCCTGCTCATAGTCAACTTTTCCACCATCACCCAGAGTCTTGCTATGACAAGTTAAACTGTCAAAGGTATGCTGTTGAACAACTTGACTGGTTTAAATCTTCCAGCATTTGCATACTGATTGAGACCTAACACGAGAGCAAACTGTCCAACAGACGTTTCAGGAAACAGTCTTTTCCTCTCAGTGTCTGTCGAGTAACGGTTGCGCTGTGTCAGATCTCTGTTCAATCTCTGTTTCATGAGAGCAGCTTTGACATCTCGAGGCAGCGAGGCGGTACGGCAGCTGCTCCTCTAAAGAGAAATGCCACTGTCAGACTGGAGGTTCAGCTCTCTGTGGGCTCCCAGTCTGTTTGTCTGCATTTCGCCAGCCTCTCCTGTCAGTCTGGCTTCAACTGCACATGCTAAGCAGGTGGTTGATGCTGATGAGTGATGTCCGTCGAGGTTTTAGATGAGTTATTCGCTGTACAGGATATGCTGACATGCGGGCCAATGTGTGTCTGACGTGACTTGAGAGCGCTTTTATCTGAACGTAAACCAAATGTTAGCTTTACTAATCAAATTGTAATTTTTTGGGGGAGGACATGACGTTGTTTTGTCAGTAAATTGATCTATTAAACAGTAAAGACATTTAGAATTTTACAAGGTTTCTTAAAGTATGTGTGAAAGCATAATCTACAATGCTTATTTTGCTTGCGTACTAGGGATGGGCGATACCGCAATTTTTTTAATGCGATACGATACCGATACTTTTTGTTAAAATTTGTACGATACCGATATTGATACCAAATTTTTTTTAAATGTTAATATCATTTTTCTAAATAATGTTAATCAAAAATCATTACATGTAAAAAAAAACAAAAAACAAATATATATATATACATATACTGTAGTGTGTGTGTGTGATATATACATTCACACACACACACACACACATCCATATTGTATATACACACTGCATACACATACATACTGTAAATACACACTGCACACACACACACACACACACACACACACACACACACACACACACACACACACACACACATATATTTATTCTTATTCACCTAATGGTAACGAGAGAGAAGGAGAGAGCTGATTTATTGTTCTGATTTATTATTTTATTTAATTTTATTTGTATTTAATAATAATAATTATTATTATTATACTATATATTATAATACTATACTACTATTTGCTGTGTTTTATCTTATTTTAACTTCCAGTTCACTTGAACTAGACAACATGCTAACAACATGCTAAAACATGGAAAGATTACATCCTAAAACATGCCAAAAACCTGCAGAAATGTTATCACTTATTCACTTTTATTTTTATTTTTATTTATTGTCTAGTCTATAGTCTAAAAAAACTAAATATGACAATAAATATGAAATATCATGACAACATTATACTTAAGGCTGCACGATATTAGAAAAATCTGACATTGCAATGTTTTGTTTCGCTACAATCTATATTGCGGTATGAATAAAATTTCACCAGATGATTAGAATAGCTCTATTTGAAAAGTGTTCCTTAATTTAGATCGACTGGGACATCAATCTAAATTAAGTCTTTTCTATGCAGTACATCTGCATAAATTATAATAAATAAGCAAGCATATACAAATAAATAAATAATAAACAGTGCTTTTATGTGTTTTGGGTGTCTAACAATATTCAAGTACAAACACAATTTTCACAATTAAATATGTAAAAAAAACATAATCATTGTATAAATAATTTAGAAAATAATATTTAATAATATCTTTATCTTTCAATCTTTAATAAACAATCTAATCCTGCGATGTGACTATTGCAGATACACACATTGCGATATCGATGCTCAAACGATATATAGTTCAGCCCTATATATAATAATTAAAACGTTACTTTTTACATTAAATCAGTATGTTTGAATCTTTAAAGATTATAACACTGAAAATTGAAACACTGAAAAACAAAGATTATGTCACAGTGAGTAAATATGCTGAAAATTGACATTTCGAAATCTACTCAAATGCCAAACAATTATTATCAATTGTAAAAATATTTCAAGATATACTTTTGCTTGATTTCCTATCAAATGACTTGTTTCAGAGACATTAAACGATCTTCCATACCTCAACATTTTCATAGTAGCAGATATGATTGGTTACATATAAATAAACACTGTACAATTAATGATAAATAAAACAATAAAAGCTATTTCAGAAAAATTAATAAATAAACAAAATAATAATAATAATAATAATAATAATAATAATAATAATAATAATAAACAGAGGGGCTATATATATATATATACAGTTGACGTCAGAATTATTAGCCTCCCTGAATTATTAGCCCCTCTGTTTATGTTTTTCCCCAATTTCTGTTTATCGGAGAGAAGATTGTTTCAACACATTTCTAAACATAATAGTTTTAATTACTCATTTCTAATAACTGATTCATTTTATCTTTGACATGATGACAGTAAACAGTATTTTACTAGATATTTTTCAAGACACTTCCATACAGCCTAAAGTGATTATTAGACATACTGTGAAAATGTCGTTGCTCTGTTAAAAATCATTTTGGAAATATTTTAAAAAGAAAAAAATTCAAAGGGGGCTAATAATTCTGACTTCAACTGTATATAGTAATTTATTTAAATACAATTAACATTGATACCATATATAAATATAGCTGCAATCATCATAAACAAGCATGTCAACAAGCTACAGAGCAGCTGGAAAATTCTATAACTTTTTGGCAGCATGCAAGCCAAATTGGGTGGAAATTGGGCTAACGATCTATGGAGAGTTCAAAACAACAGATTTTTAGACTAATTCAAGATAGTGGAAGTTGTGTTAATTAGGGAATAAATTATATCAATTGTCAATTGTATCAATTGTTCTCTGTATGATACAAGGAATCTACAAGACCAGTCTCATGACATTAGACAAACCTATTCAAAAGTCATTTGTTAAATTTTGTATGATTCTTTTGATTGCATTTAATTGTTTGTCAATTTTACCCAGAAGGTGGTGCAACCATTTTTTTCTAAAATATTAATAGCTACCCTATACTGTAATAAAGTATAGATATGAGCAATTCCAGTGTTATGAATGTGACATTTGCAGTAAAATCTCAAAACATAAACTGATAGAGGAAGTATATGTTTACATCATATTGAAACATCTGTTTATATTTTCCAAAACAACTGACCACAGAGTTGTGGAAGCAGAGAAATATCAATCTGTAAACATTTTTATATTTTAAATTAGGAAAATAAACATCGATGAAAAAAGTCTGCGAGTTTACAGTATACAACCTACTTTGTAGAAATTCTGTGAATTAAACTGCACAACCCAAAAGAAACTATGCTAATTACCAGGAGAAGAGTTGACTCTCTGTAGAAGAAACATGATTGATTTGATTTGATTTTACATTTGTACATTTATAAGGAAAAAAAGCTTCGTTATGGATGTGACGGATGTGAAATTACCACTTGTGTGACTTTTGTAAATCAAATATAATTGTTTGAAAACATTGACAAAGACATTTTTGAGTATTTTTCAAGCGCTGTAAAATAGAAGCCTACACAAAAAACACAGAAATGGTTTCGCTATTTTGGCGAAAACTTAATTTTTTTCACGGCAAAGTTGACATTTTCATGGAATTGTTTATATTTTGGATTTACATAAAGAAATAATACTATCTAAATACTATTAAAATACTACAAATCATTCAAAAGTTCTAAACTGGATAGTGTTATCCAGTGAGAAGATCTGTTAGCGAGTTAGATATAATTTCTTTAAATTTCTCAAATTAGATATAATTTCTGCAAGCAAAAACTTGAAATATGACATCACACGAGCACTTTTATCTCGATTTGTGTACTTTAATGATCTTGGTAGGTCTTCTCTCTGTGCTCATGCTGCAGTAATAGCAGAAGAAGTTTGTTATTGTGCTATTTTTGTGTTTCTTTGTTGACAGATGCATGAAACCACCATGCTCACATTACACTTGATGCGTAGGAAGTGAACGTCTGTGTCGTCTTTGTTTCAGATTAGATTAGATGGTAGAGATGGGCCATTTAGATGTCAAGCCAAGGACACAGGATCTTGAGCAGATGAAAGACAGAGGCTAGACTGCAAACAAGAGATTTTTACTGCAAATTGAGTCTTACTCTTTTTTTTTTTTTTTTTTTTTTTTTGAAGGTATAAGTGAAGATATAATGTTTTCATTTGAAACCCTTCTGGATATGCAGTTTATATTTATAGTGTTTTTATTAAATTTTAATAAATTCCTTTTATATTGGGTTAGAATGATAAAAATAGAATATCGCTTGTGCCATTGTGTTAATGTTTAGTGTGATAAACTCCAGACTCCCAAGATCATCAAACTGCCTGGTGAAAAATATGTTGATGCAATTTTTGCGCTCTTTATTAACAATTCTCAATTCTAAGACATGAGATCAAAATTTTGCTGTTGGGTCGTCTTCACTTGCAAAAACAAAAATAATATAAATAATAATATAAATAAATTATTAATTACTGTTTGCTTAATATGTCAGTGGTGCCGTTGTGGTGTCCTCATAAAGTTGAAATTGAAAGCATATAAAAGTCAATGCTTTAAGGTTTCAACTACGTTTTCAGGAAATAATTGTCAAAATACTGATTAAAATATTACATTTATGTTCAAATTAAACAAAATACTTATTGCTCACCATACATAATCTGACATTTATTAATAAAAATGTCTAAAAGTGATCCTTGTAAATGATTATATTTTAGCCCCTTTTATTAATTATAAAGTAAAACCAAGTGGTTTAAATAGTGGTAAAACATAACATCACCATTTAAAGCAGTGTTTCTTAACCACGTTCCTAGAGAACCACCAACACTGCATGTTTTGGATGTCTCCTTTGTCTGTCACACCCATTACAGGTCTTTCAGTCTCTGCTAACGAGCTGATGATCTGAATCAGGTGTGTTTGGTTAAGGAGACATGGGCTGCGGCCGAAATCGCTTACTACTTAGTAGGTCCTGCATTGGAATTTAAATGTACTACACGACCATTAGAAAAGTATGTTCTATTGACCAGAGGTGCCAAAAACTCAGTTCTGGAGGGCCAGTGTCCTGCAAAGTTTAGTTCCAACCAGTGCTTAATTTGTGAAGTGCGAGGTCCCGGAACAGGTCGAGTTAACGGATCCGGCATGTTGCCAGAGGCTGTAGGGGTGTTGCTGACGAAAGTGAGCGAGGCGGGGGTGTCGCGGACGAAAGTGAAGAGGGTTGGGGAGTCCCAGAAGAAGATTGGGTAAGTAAACAGAGGACGAGCGAGGAGGGCGGTTGAGGAGGAGGATCGATAAAATGAGGTGCCGGATCAGATTTCAAAGGTTTTCAGAGGTTCACAAATTAAGATACATCTGAACCAGTTAGACAAGTACGTTCTATAGACTAGGGGTGCCCAAACTCGGTCCTGGAGGGCCGGTGTCCTGCAAAGTTTAGTTCCAACTTCCAACCCCAGTTAGACACACGTTAACCAGCTAATGAAGTTCGTTCTAGGTATACTAGAAACTTCCAGGCAGGTATGTTGAAGGAAGTTGGAACTAAACTATGCAGGACACCAGCCCTCCAGGACCAAGTTTGGGCACCCCTGTTCTATAGAGTATAAATGTGAGTAGTATGAATGGAACTCGGACGTACTACATCCGCCATTTTGTCATGATCAAGTGACCTGCTCGCATTAGTTGGTTCGCATTACTCCCATTTATGAATTCCCTCGTGGTGTATCACGGGATAGCGTAGCGTGCATTAGATGCACACTTCAGAATCTCGCTGGAAGTAGTAGGTCATCCAGGTACTTCTCGCATACTGTTTTTCGAGTTCTATGAATTCAGACATATTACTCGGCTCACAAACTGTTTTTAGCGTACTAGATAGTATGGAAGTATATGATTTTCGACGCAGCCATGGGAAATGTGTAGAGCTGTTGGTCCTCTTGGAACGTGATTGAGAAACACTCAAAGTTTTTTGTTGCTGCAGTAGGGCTGCATGATATTGGGAAAATCTGACATTGCGATATTTTGTATGTCTGCGATATATGCTGCATTGTGAATACAGCTTTATTTGAAAATAATTTACTTACAAGCATAAAAAAATAAAATATAGCAAAGATAAAAGTGAATTATAGTTTTCTGGAGAGTCTGACAGTATTCAGGTACAGATAATTGAACAATCAGCACTGCAGAGTCTTTATTGTATATAATGTATTTTTTATTTAATTTACAAACACTTACAACGTTTCTTGTGGTCGGATGTTTTAAACTCTGAAATGTTGAAATGTTCACACAGTAACAGGCCTTAAAGGAATAGTTCACCCAAAAATGAAAATATCCTCACTATTTACCCACCCTTCACTTGTTTTAAACTTTTATGAGTTATTAAAAATATCTTCTTTTGTGTTCAACATAAACTTTTGAAAATAGTGAGTATAGTTAAATTTTTGGGTGAACTATCTCTTTAAAAGTGCATGCAGATGATAAACTTTTATTCCATTATAATTCAACTCTGCATTGATTATAATCAACTATAATTTTAACTCAACATTGCAGATCCGGCGATGTGACTATTGCGGATGCACACATTGCTATATCGATGCTGAAACGATATATTGGGCAGCCTATGCCCTAGTATTATTAAATGTTTTTTGTTGTAAGATTTTTTGGTATGTAAACTATTATTAACATTTTGAAAAGTGTCTTCTGTGGGGTTTTTTTTTCTGTGGTTCTATTTTTTTTGTTTTCTTAGCAAAGTACAAAATTAAACAAGACACATTATACTGTTTGGAAAAAGTTAAAGCTGTTTTACACTTTGATTGATTAATTGAACAAATTTTTTTCTTTTTTGTTTAAGAGAAAATAGTATTTATTTATTTATTTAATAAAAATATTGATATTAGGTGTAAGTTTGAGAAAAGTCTGTAAGTGTTTGTTTGTTTGTTTGTTTGTTTGTTTATTTGTTTGTTTGTTTGTTTGTTTGTTTGTTTCTTTTAGAGGTTAACATTGGTCCAGTAATAAAGTTGTAGTTATTTGGGATTTCCATTGTTGTGTATAGTAAATTTAGTTATTGAAATATAAAACATTAAATTCAATGCCGAACCGGGAGCCAGTATTGTTTATCAGAGATTCTGGTTGAAATTAGGGAAGCTTGATTGTCCAATCATATTATGCAATTCTCTGCTGCAGGTGGAGTGTTACGGGCCATTGAATCAGCCGATGGGCGTGGCTAAGCAGCACAAAGAGGCGGAGCTCCAGTCATCTCTGCAGTCTCAGAATGGAGAAGCTGAGAGGCATGAAAACAAATCGATTGAGGGTCGCCACTCCACGCTGGACAAGAGAGCTGTGGAAAACGGGCTCCTCTGCCAATCGGGCTGTAAGGCCGAGTCCACTTCTGATTCCAGCCTGAGCCCTTCCCTAGAGAATGGATTTGTCAGCAGCCAGGACTTGGAGAAGTACGACGAGGAGACACTGCCAACTCTGCCTCGCAAGAAACGAGGGAGACGGAAACTGGAGAGGCCGACTAAATGTGAGTTACGCTCTGTTTTCTTTACCATCATGTTTCACAGCTGTTTGCTCATTGAGCTACTCGTGGGCCCAATGCCAAGGACGTGTCATCATAATTATTAATTTATATATATATATATGCTAATATTTTTGCTAATAACATGCTTATATTTTTCTTTTTCATATATTTTCCAACTGATGTTTAACAGAGCATTTTTCACAGCATTTTCTATAATATTTTTTCTTCTGTAGAAAGTCTTATTTTTTTATTTTGGCTAGAATAAAAGCAGTTTATTTTTGGGTAAACATTTTAAGGACAATCTTTTAGTCCCCTTAAGCAATATTTTTTTTTGTTGATAGTCTACAGAAAAAAGCATTTTAATACAATGATTTGCCTAATTACCCTAACTTGCCCCATTAACCTAAATAACCTAGTTAAGTCTTTAAATGTCACTTTAAGCTTAATACTAGTATCCTAAAAAATATCTAGTAAAATATTATGTACTGTCATCATGGCAAAGATAAAAGAAATTAGAAAATATTTATTAATACTATTATGTTTAGAAATGTGTTGAAATAGTCTTTCCGTTAAACAGAAATTGGGGAAACAGTATACAGGGGGGCAAAAAAATATTATAGGATGTACTGTAAAAAAATTTCTTGGTCTGTTAAACATCATTTGGGAAATATATGAAAATAAAAAACTCCCGGAGAGCTTATAATTTTGACTTAAACTGTATATCTAAAGTATATGCAGCATTTA
Source organism: Danio tinwini (assembly GCA_903798205.1). Classification (NCBI taxonomy): domain Eukaryota; kingdom Metazoa; phylum Chordata; class Actinopteri; order Cypriniformes; family Danionidae; genus Danio; species Danio tinwini. The sequence goes on from CAIGQZ010034880.1 coordinate 3,114,557, forward strand.
ATCATAAAACAAGTGGGATTGTAACATTTTTGGAAGCTTTACAGCTACTGTTGACTTGAAGAACAAGTAATTATTGTTAAATGAGGGCATTAATATGTAAATGAGGGTAATTACGCTCACAAAAATTACATTTTCAAACAAAAGGCACCAGCCGCCCACACTGTGTACTGAAACAATTTGGCAAGATTTTCTCTCCAGCAGTGTTTCATACATGATTTTGTGTTTCCAGTGGGAAGAGCCATAACTCCTGCTGCATAATCATATTTTAAAATAAATTAAATATATATATGGGTTATTCTCACAAAACTATTAATTACTATTGTATTAACATAGTAATTTGGTAATACAAAACACATCGGAATAAAGACAACACTATTCTCTATGAAGCGCAATGTGTAATTTCAACATAATTTATTTATTTTTTTATAATTTTACTGCATTTTCTACTGAAATTCTCATTACCAAAACGTGTCCGTGTATGTCTGAATGTGTGTTATGTTGTAATTTAAACAAATTAGCATGACATTTTCAGCATAAAAACAAGTGAATTGTTCTAACAGATTATTTTACATGACAGAACAAATAATTTACAGAATATTAATGTATAATAATAATGAAAAAATGCTGAAAAATAATGTGTCCGTGACAGATCTTATCTTTCGCAACCATTTTAAATGACTGTTTAAACACACATAAAGAGTTTAAATAAAGTTTAATTTTGAATGAAGGAGCACATGGACCAGTTGTTTCAAGATGGCTGCTAGATAAGAAAATGAAAATCGAAATTGAGTAAATGAGTTCTGGCTTAACTATTTGTAAGTAATACAGTACTATTCCTGTCTAATGCCTAATTATTAGACCTCCCCCTTACTCCCTTTCTCTCTCCTTCTCTCTCTCTGCTGTCTCTCTCTCTCTCATATCTTGGGGTCAGACACTGACCTTGATGAGAGCAGTAAAGTGAAGGCTGGATAGACAGAGGGGTCTCTCTCCTGGCAGTTTGCCTTGATTGGGTGCAGTGCACGAAAGACAGCAGGTCTGGGTTGTGGCCATCCTCTCAGTGAGGGCTCTGCCAGGTTGATGGCACAATGCCCAGGGCACTTACACACTGATCCTACATCACTCTCCCTTCACCCTATTTATGGTGGTAGACGCCAACTTGCAGACCTATATAAAATGCAATGAAGTCTAAACACTCCATTTGTAATATTTCAGAAATCCAGTAAAATGGCACATGCCAAATAATTAAATCTTGTGCTAACAGTGCTGTAAAGGTGCATTTACGCTGATTCAATCATTGCATCTGCCGTGTCAGGGTTTTTTTGTCCACACATGTCCCAAATTCCACATTTGATGTGGACTTGATGGGAGCTTGTGGCTATTCTCATTGGGTTTCCCAGTTGTCATTGTAGGTGAACTCCACTTCAGGTGCTGGAAATATTGCTCAGAGTGACTATCGTGACATTATTGCAGTTGCTACAGATTTAACTTCTGCAAATCCATGATGTGAATCTCCCATTTCACAACATCCCTATTGGATTGAGATCTGGTGACTTTGGAAGCCATTTGTGTAAAAATATCCATTCTAAAAATACCCACAATACTTAATCATTTAATTGTCCAACAATAGTCTCTATTTAGTTGCACCAGGCAATATCTAATAAAAACGACATGTTTCTGGGAAAACAATGTGGAATTCTGAGTGTGCTTTATTGACAAACCACCTGTATGAGACACACTTTTCCTCTTCGTATACACCAAACACTTTCCTACAAACTTTCCACTACAATGACTCAATAACACATACAGTATATCCTCATTTGTAATATACATATCCTAATTTGTTAGTCGCTTTGGATATAAGCATCTGCTAAATGAGTAAATGTAAAAAGAGTTTGAGTTTATTTGGGCTTTATGACATGCAATAAGTTGTTATTTGACTTATTGTTGCCTTTCAGTCAGCTCAAACCTGTCTGTTTATTCTCCTCTGACCTTTGGCATCAAAACTGTATGTCCGCCCACTGAACTGCTGCTTACTGCATTTCGTTTCTGCTGAACATTCTCAAGTCACTTAAATCACATTTCACAACTCAAGTCTGATGCTCAATTTGAACTTCAGCAGGTGGCCTTGACCATGTCTACATGCCTACATGTGTTGAGTTGCTGCTGTGTAATTGGCTGATTGAATATTTGATCATGAGCAGTTGAACAGGTGAACCATAAAAGCAACACCATTTCTACTAGGACTCTAATAGTTATTATAATTGACCATGAATATAAAAATTTGTCAGGAGCATGTCGATATTAATAGAAGTTAGTGGTGATAAATATGCATTGATACCCAGCTCTAGATAAAACTAAAATCTAATCACATATATTGTAGATTTACTTGCAGTATATACTAATGATTGGGCAGCACGGTGGCACACTGGGTAGTGCTGTTGCTTCATAGCAAGAGGGACGGTGGTTTGAGCCCCGGCTGAGTCAGTTGGCATTTCTGTGTGGAGTTTGTATGGTCTCCTCGTGTTTGTGTGTTTTCCTCCGGGTGCTCCCCCACAAATCCAAAGACATGCGCTATAGGTGAATTGGGTAAGCTAAATTGTCCGTAGTGTATGTCCTGGTCCTCCTGGTTGGGGGTTGATCCACCTCATAAAAACTAGATGTTACAAAACACCAACATTGTGCGGCTTAATATTAACTTTGATGTAAATGGTGCTGGGAGTAAGTATATACAAATGTTTAAAGGTGCCATGGAATGAAAATCTGGATATGCCTATGCATAGCCAAATAAGAGTACATGAAAATCATATACAGTGAACCTCAAACACTACAGTTTCATGTTTTCATGTAAATCCCATGTGTTCAAAATCCTGGTAAAAAACAGGCCAATTGTTTGAAATCCTTGAAAACAAGATAGGCTTTTAGCAGTTCTGTGAGTATGAAGCAGGTAGCCACGCAAGACCATGTCAGAACGCAAAATGCTGAATATAGAATACACCCTGAAGAGGCATAAGGTCTGTTTAAATGTATATTGATTTAACTTGTATATTGTGACATTTTCTATATATGTTCGTAATAAGGCAACAGACAAATGTGCAAAATTGGCACCTTTTCTGAGTTTTACATGCATAAAGTGGGAAGTTCTTGGGTCCTGATTAGTGTGTGACAATTTCAGACAGTAAAACCTGTGTGTTTAGCTGATTTCATCACAATCCCATGAACAGAGACCATCAACAAAAGCTCCCTTTAACTCCCAACCTTCATTTGCCAGACTTCTCTAACTCAACACTAATGCTAATCAATGCTAATCACTAAAGATAATCACACCTACAAGCTTCTTGTCAATCACTAATTCACTCCCACCAAAGATTTAATTGATTTCTGAACTCAACCATAGATCAACCATACTTTGATTGACAGTGAGTGGGCAAATGTACCTTCTACCTAGATGGGACAGGAGGGATTTCAGTTCAGAGAAGTGGAACTAAAAGCACTAAAAACGCATTTATTGAGTGAACTACGTTAGGCCCTATGAAATCCATTGTATTTTTTTCCCAAATTCCATTTTATTTGTGTCCCAAATTTAGTTTTTTTTGTTAAATTTATTTCTGGATTCCTTTTTTGAAGCATAAATTTTTGCCTTGTAGCTTCTACTTGTTTCGGATAAGCATTGTTTATTGACGTAAAATTGGTTTTATATTGGTTTTATGACAACTTCTGATATGGTTCCTATATTGTTTACCAGATTACTTTGAATTAGGGTTGGGCGATGTCAACTAATTTGGCATCGTATGATGTCTAATGTAAAACATTGAGATGGACGATGGCATCGCCATTGTAGGCGGCAGTGAATTCATTTTTTATGAATAATTAATTAATTCATAAACATTTAATTATTTGTAGCCTGCCGTTTTAACTACCTGACCCACATGGTCTTTGTTTTACCCATAACCAAATCATAAATAAATAAAGATAAGTTACACACAAATTACCACCTGTCAATCACTTTTTTCGTGGGACTCTGGCTCGAATAGGCAAAGTGATCTGTGTCGTTTTAATGGCATCGACAAACTTGGTTGGTAAAAAGGTGCACAACCAACAGTATCTGAGGCGTGAAAGTGAAAGATTAAAGCTGTGTACTGACGCTGTGAAATGTTACCTGATAGATTTAAAAGATCTTATTAGTGTAAACAGGGCCTAAGTGTGTGTTTTTTGCGAGCGGGTTTGCGACGGGGGCAGGGCAGAGGATCGCGATGCCGGCTCAGCATTGTGATGTCTATCGGCCTTTGGCGTAGGGCAATGGCATCATCTATCGACCCAACCCTTCTTTAAATATTCACTTCAAATCACATGTACTGTATGTATGACTTCAAAACACCAATAGCAGTATTTAATTGACTGTGAACCATGTTGTACCTTGATAGTCATTGGATTCTAATAGAATTTCCCTATTCAGAAGTTCATTCATTCATTCATTCATTTTTCTTCGGCTTAGTCCCTTATTTATCAGGGGTCGCCAAAGCGGAATGAACCACCAACTTGTCCAGCATGTTTTACGCAGTGGATGTCCTTCCAGCCACAACCCAGTACTGGGAAACACCCATACACTCTTGTAATCACACACATACACTACGGCTAATTAAGCGTATTCAATTAATCTATAGCGCATGTCTTTGGACCTGTGAGGGAAACCAGAGCACCTGGAGGAAAACCACACCGACATGAGGAGAACATGCAAACTTCACACAGAAACATCAGCTGACCCAGCCAGGGCTCGAACCAGCGACCTTCTTGCTGTGAGGCGACAGTGCTAACCACTGAGCCACCGTGCAATGCTATTCAGAAGTTGCAAATAATTATTTCATGAAATTACATTGTTAAGGAGAAAGTCTGAATGTGCGAATATAAAACCAACTTTACCTCAATGTTTTAGATTTCATGTGGTCATCGCCCCTTTTGTGTCCAGTCGATTGATTGTTGACATCTTGCAGAACAGTTATCCCAATTTTAAAAAGTCATAAGGGTATGCTGTGATGTAAATGTAGAGCATATAGGGACAGATTTCTCAGTTCTTTCATATGGTCTCTATGACGTTATCATTTCAACTTTGACTCAATGTTTATAAATATACCACAAATTCACACCTTCCTAATGTAACCTCAGCACACCAACAGGAAAATGCATTTCTGTCATTTTATTTATAAAACCATGGCAAAGAACTGGTGTTTGTAAACAAGTCAAATGGATTTTAATTTGTCTAATGATTTATAAGGGTGTCCGCGGGGTCTTTCTGACCAGAACCAGGAAATCAGAGCACAACACACTTCGTCAGGTCTTTGCATTGGCTCCCAGTTACATTCAGAATAGATTTTAAAGTATTATTATGTGTCTATAAAGCACAAAATAGCCTAAGTCCTCAATACATTACAGATATGCCCTCTGAATACAAACCTAACAGATCACTCAGATCTTTAGGATCAAGTAAATTAGAAATTCCAAGAGTTCAGTCAAAGCAGGGTGAGTCGGCTTTCAGCTACTACGCCCCCTGCTGCTGGAGTCAGCTTCCAGAAATGATCAGCTGTGCTCCAACATTAGGTACATTCATTAATTGGGTTTTATCTTTTTTTAATAATTTTATTCTTTTAATCATTTAAATTTTCTTGTTGTTTTTGTGTATATAATGTGCTTTATAAATAAACTTACCTTGTCTGCCTTACAAAGTATTAAAATTTGATAAATCAATTATGAGGAAATAAAGGCCCTTAAAAGGCATTAAAAAGTCTTAATTGCGTTTTTATGAGGTCTTAAATTTTGTTCAAGATTTGTCCAAAGTGTTTGGCTCCAAAAAAGCATAAATATATTTATTTTTCTCCTAATATTAACAACGGCGTGCTCAATCTATGCGATTGGTTTGGGCCGTGGCATGTCCGGCCAAGCTCTTCCGTCCGGTCGATGTCACGTTAATTTGCGACAAACGCAGGAAGGTGATGCGAAGTTCTCTGCGAAAACCATGGAGCAAAACAGAAGGCAAAATGGGAAAATGTAAGTTTGCATACTTCTGGTTGGAGAAAGAAGAGTTTAAACAGTGGCTGAAGTCTGTCGCTGAAAACAACCGTGTAATTTTTCTTTCTAGCTTTGTTTCTTCAGAGCTTATCTGAGTTCTGTTGCACTGTTGTGCTCCATTCATTTATTTACTACAACTGTTTATTAACAGCTGTTTACTAAGTTAAAGGTGTAATACTGATTAGAACTTGAAGTGGCAACGAGGTCTTCAAATATTCTGAGAAGGTCTTTAAAAAGTCTTAAAAAGGTATTGAAATGACCTTTAGGATTCCTGCATATACCCTGTTTATCTATTGTGACAGTCCGTATTATACATTAAATTCCATTTTTATGTCTGGATTCTGTGATTATGTCTGTGTTTTATGTATCAGAAATCATAAGACACTTACAAAGTGAGTACTCTGTTGTTCCTGGCCTACAATATTGATTGACTGGGTACAGTTTTTTCAGTTTTACAGGCATAAACTGGGCAGTTCTTGGGTCCTGATTAATGTGTGAGAGTTTCTGCATAATGCTTGTCGCTTGAATAGATACCAACCACAATTTTGCCTTCCCCCATTTGGCAGACTAAATAGATCTAACTCTAATGCAAATCAATGCTAATCACTAAAAGATAATCACAGTTTCAAAACCCAAAGATTACCTACACCAAAGACTGCATTGATTCCTGAACGCTTTACTGTTGATCAACCATGCTTTAATTAACAGCGAGTGGGCGAAGGGACTGGTACCTGTGCCATTTTTGTGTACCTTCTACATAGATGGATTTCAGTCCAGCGAAGTGGAATTGAACGTTCTGAACACGCTGGCTGGCATGTGCTCAAACTGGCACGCTGGGGGCTGGATGGGCAGAGTGTGCCAACCACGCTCGCAAACCCAGTGACCTTGCCAGTCTCAGCGGATTGAACCCTTTCCTCGCCATACCGACATTTGCCTATTCCCATCAGGCGAAAGAGAAAGGAGGAAAAGACAGAAAGATGCAGCAGGAGAGGATTTGCACATGCTGCAAATGTGAAGAGGACTCTGGGGTCAAGGCCTTTTGTTTTGGTGGGGAGTGTGTGCTACTTCACTGGCAGGCTTTTGATGGCACTTGAGAAGAAAACAAGCTCTCAGGTTTTTGCCCACGGCCTCTCGACACTCAAGTGTTGTGATGTGGCTGGAAGATGGTGCTTTGATGGACTTCAAACACATCTTCCTCAGGCTTGAGGGTTATTAACGTGGGCTCGGCCTGATTATTTTGGCTTCGTGTCAGTATAGAGATGTCATGAATCATGAAAGATTGCATGTAAGCCTGGTCTGAATCCAGCATAACTATTTATACAAAGTTTCACTGTTTACTAATTAATTATTAAAATTAGGTATTTATGTCTCGATTAGGTGTGTGTATATATAAATCAGCTACTTATTAGGTACACTTTACTAGTACTGGGTTGGACCCACTTTTGCCTTCAGAACTGCCTTGATCCTTCGTGGCATAGATTCAACAAGGTACAGAAAATATTCCCCAGAGATTTTGGTCCATTTTGACATGATAATATCACGCAGTTGCTGCAGATTTGTCGGCTGCACATCCATGATGCGAATCTCCCATTCTACCACATCCCAAAGGTGCTCCATTGGATTGAGATCTGGTGACTGTGGAGGCTATTTGAGTACAGTGAACTCATTATCATGTGCAAGAAACCAGTCTTGAGGATTCACGCTTTATGACATGGAGCGTTATCCTGCTGGAAGTAGCATTTAGAAGATGTGTACACTGTGGTCATAAAGGGACGGTCATGGTCAGCAGCAATACTCGAGTAGGCTGTGTACTAATGCGGCCAAAGCGTGCATAGAAAAAATCTCCCACACCATTACACCACCACCACCAGCCTGAACTGTTGATACAAGATTTTCATATTGTTGACATCAAATTCATAAAAAATCTTCTATTGTCCAATTTTGGTAAGCCTGTGTGAATTGTAGCCTCAGTTTCCTGTTTTTAGCTGACAGGAGTGGCACCCGGTGTGGTCTTCTGCTGCTGTAGCCCATCTGCCTTAAGGTTTGACATGTTGTGCATTCAGAGATGCTCTCGGTTGTATTGAGTGGTTTTTTGAGTTACTGTTGCCTTTATATCAGCTCGAACCAGTCTGGCCATTCTCCTCTGACCTCTGGCATCAACAAGGCATTTGCACCCACAGAACTGCCACTCATTGGATATTTTTCTCTTTTTCAGATCATTCCCTGTAAACTCTAGTGATGGTTGTGTGTGAAAATCCCAGTAGATCAGCAGTTTCTGAAATGTCTGGCACCAACAACCATTCCACGTTCAAAGTCACTTAAATCACCTTTCTTCCCCATTCTGAGGCTTGGTTTGAACTGCAGCAGATCATCTTGACCATGCCTACATGCCTAAATGCATTGAGTTGCTGCCATGTGATTCGCTGATTAGAACTTTGCATTAACAAGCATTTGGACAGTTGTTTGTATTATATTATATATTTAGTATATTCAGTTGGTGTGATCTATTTAGCCTCCGAGTTGAACTTTGATGTTGGTTTTGCCATGATCTGCTGTAGTTTCAGTGCAGGCCTTTTTTTGCAACTTCCTTTCAATAGATGTGCTCAGAGGAAGCTGTGGCGTATGAAACAATTTATTCAAAACTACATTATTATCACGTTAACACTTGCACATCACCACTGGGACTACAGTGACAATCTAACAAATTTGACATCTAGCAAAATATATATGTTGCTTTTTATATTGCACATATTTGTTAAGTAACTTGCAGAGTTCATAACTGATCATTTTTTCACCTCTCTGAAGTATGCAAATATCTCACTAGCACTTTGATGCGGTGGAATTTGCAACAGCGAACGTTACTTTTGATCTGAATGTCATTCTTATGTTAGGGCTTCATGCCAAAAGGAAAGATTTTCTGTCAGATTATCCACACAGAATCACATTAAATGAGTAAATCTGTTTTGTAACTTGTTTCATTTGTTTTTTTTTTCCAATTGAATGAGAATTATTCTTTTAATAGCTTTTGAAGGACCACATTTTATTGATGCACTACTAGAATTGTGGGTGTGCTTTTGGAAAGCTTTGTTGAGCTCTCAGTAATATTGTCTTTCTCAAACTCTAGTTAGAAGAGGAGGTTGAGTACTCCTGAATCATGAATCATCATGATAGCCCTGCTAATGTTTCAGGTCACTGGTAATCGTAGCCTCTGGCTAACCTCGACCTAACCTGCTGAACCCAGCTAAGACAAAGCTGTTTAGGCCTGAACTACATCCTTTTGTATGCAAGATGTCAAGAGTGTAAATCAATGCCTGGGTTATAAAGGAGTCCGAAGGTTTCAGGAATTTTTGGGAGGATTGATTGTGTGCTGTGGAATGTGTGAAAGATGTACGGCTCTGGTTGAGTAAGGAGGACGTTTAAGTGCTGGGGAAGTTATTACTCAAGACTAGTCAGTTATAATTTTTTTTGTACTTGACTGTTTGAACAGATTAGTTAGGTATCACATTAATCATTATTAGGCTGAGGCCTTTTCACAACTTCTGTGCTGATTTTGGAGAAAGAGGTGTACTGTTGTTTTATTACATTTAAATATGGCTAAATGGAGCAGCATGAGATTAATCTGGCTATTTTTAACTTGACCGAACATCTGAAAAAAAATAAAAAACATTAGTTCTGCCTCAAGATCAAAAACAACAACAGCAACAGAACAGTAAAACACAACACAAGATTTGTTGTCAACATTCCTTTATGAGGCCTGAAGGTAACTTAACGTGTTATTCAAAATAGGCCACATACATAGTGCATCTAAATTCAGTTAGCTATTTAGTCATTTTAAATCTTGTTTTATACAAGCAAAACTGCATTCAACTACTGAATTAGCTCCTGAAAAATCCAAGTTGCAGTCCTAACCCTAACTAAATTTGCCAAAATTCTACACAGTGTGAACTGTACCAAACTGAACAACTGAGCTGCTTTTCCACTATCAGGCCAAACAGTTCTATTTGCTTAACCGTTCCATTTCATATCAATCCTGGCTAAACAACACAGAAAAGGTTTCATTTTACATTGTGGTACGAATAATGAAACTCTTTGAAATGCAATACAAATGTGCCAGTTGTCTCCTTGGTAGAGTAAGTTCAATGTAAAGAGTGACACAGACAATGATCAGATAAAGTAGTTTTGTTTTTAAGACTCTTTTTTTCTGATATTTATTTAGTTCAATAACAATAAATAAATTGTGTGTTTCCGCCTAGCCTGCTATGGAGAAACTGGCAGCCAGGCAACAGATTGGCAACGTCATGCACACACATGCTCTATTAGTCCTGCACGGTGTCGAAGACTATAGAATACAAAATACGTGTCACTCGTATAGCTTTGGAAAGTGTAATCGTCAATATGGTGAATGAAGCCCCGCACAGGAGCCAATCATCGATTGCTATAGACTAATGTTTCTCTGAAGTTTATGTGGTCAACAAACACATTGGAATGTCAGTGAATACTTTCTTCACAGACATAAGAAATATATCTACAGAAAGCTTGAAATCCGTGCTTTTAAAAGAACCAACTACACCAACTACAAAAGTTTTCTGGTTTTGTAATATGTATGAAATGAACGCAAGGTACGATCTGTCCTGTCAATCGAACATCACATGACAGCAGCAACTACTCAAACAGCCACAAACAAAGAGTCACTTTCGTTTCTGGAGGACATTCGCGATCAAGACCAAGTTGTGAATTACTTTAGAAGAGCAGCGCAATCAGATAATCATTATCCAGAGGATGATAATGTATAGATGTATAGAACGGCCATAAATGAGGTTGGTGTCGTGATCTCGTTCTTTTCGAGTACGCACATGCATTAGCCTGGGCAGCCTAAAAAAATGGCAATTTTGTTTGATTTGAACGTTTAGAAATGAAACTAAAGAGAAATTGAATAATTTTATTTGTAATTCCAAATATGTAATGTAATTGTAAACTTGGAAAACAGTTTTGGAGAATATGATGTTTTCACATACAGACAGAATGCCTGAGAGGCGTTTCAAAGATGGCTGCTGAGTTAAATGACTTGCCTTAAAGGGACTTTGATGGTGTCTAACAATGCCTAGAAGTCCACACCAAGAGCGGTTTGTAATGGTGCCGCACCTTTACTTGCTCATGTGGAAACACAACTGGAACCATGCCTTTTAGAACGGTTGAGCACAATTGTGGAAAAACAGCTTTAGTTGTTAACGATAAATTCAAATGTGTATCATAATCTCTTTTTTTCTGTATACACGGTTCAAGAAAACTCAGGGATTGAGGTGGCTTGATTTTGCTAGAAAAAATATAACAATTAAAAACAAGTCCATAATAATTAGCTGAAACCCAATGGCTTTCATTTAGAAACAAATAATCCACAAAATGTTCAACATTACACCAGCCTACTTTATTAAATACATACACTGCTTTACTTAAGTCCAAAACAAAGCTTCCAAACATAAACAAAACACCTCTTTTTGATGACTAATGTTAAAGTTGGATGATACTCCTAGAACTTCACAGTGTATATGTTGCCATTTCAAATGTTCCTAATTTTTTTACATATTAGTTTGATTGGCTTACATTTTTGCACATTAAAACATGTTGGATGGTTTGACAGGACAGTTGTATGCTTCTGCATGTGTGGTAATCTGTATACTTTATACTGTAGATAGATGCTACAGTGATTTGAGTAAAAAAAGCGTAAGTACCGGGTACATACAATATCATATGTTCTGTAATAGCAGACAAAGCAATAGTAAATGTAATTAAAACTCATACTCAACATAGTTGGTACAACATAACCTTTTAGTCTCAATCTTTCTGAAAAAAAATGTGCAAAATTGTTCCTTATTTGTAAAAGAATCTACTATAAAATGAAGTAAAAAAGGACTTAGTTCTTAATGAACGTCATTAAAAGTAAAGTTCATACACTGTTTCCTAATGCTGGCATTAAGACTTAAGTTTTCACATATTGGTGCAGTGTGGAGGCAGAGTTTTGACACTATTACATAATTAAGAGGCTCGTCATTTTGGCAGCTTTCCTTCAATATGAGCAATTTGTGAAGTAACAAGAAAGATTTGGGTTCTGAAACTTACAGGATGTATTTATAATATAACGACCGCTTGTACAGCAAACAATCAAGGGGATTTAGATTTCTTGATGACCCCTTTAACATACCAATTGTTGCATTCTCCAATCTTCACACTATAATTACCATGAAAAGGTTTTGATAGATTTTAGTTTATAAATACATGTTTTCTTAATTCACATTCAATCAAAGTTTTTTCAAGAGTTCACTCTTAGATATTGCTTGATAATGTTAGAAGGTTTGGCATGCTGTCCTGGGAGAGAACCCTGAGCTTGGAGATAATAGAGCTCAAAAGGGTATGAGATCAGGTAGTTCTTGAGAGCTCCCCAAATTCGATCAGCCTTTTCCTTGACTATCAGGAGCAGCCCCAGAGGAATAGACCGCCAACAACACCAGCGAATACCTACGCGGTGAAAGCTCAGTACTAAAAGTACACATATACTGTTCCTATTGGTTTAATTCACTTATGTCGCATTGGACTGTGGGAGAAAAACAAAGTACCTGGGGGAAACCCACGCAAGCACAGGGAGAACATGTAAACTCCGCACAGAAATGCCAACTGGCCCAGCCAGGACTACAACCAGTGACCTTCTTGTTGGGAGGCAACAGTGCTAACCACTGAGCCACCGTGTTGCCCAATCCTGGATTAATCTAGAAAGAGGAGGAGGGAGATGGGGTGGCTGAGGAGAAGGGTGTAAAGTTAGACGGGATATTTATGTTGAGTTTGGAATGATCTGATTGCTTGCTAATGATTACAGATGGGGGACTAGATGTGATCAATCATATCACATGCTCATGCAAACTTCACAAGGAGATAGCTCACCCAAAACTGATAACACAAAGCTGTTTTTTCTGAAGAATGTTGGAAAAAGCAGCCATTGACTTCCACAGAGGGAACAAAAAATGCATTGGAAGTCAATGGCTGCTTTTTCCTCAACATTCTTCAGTATATCTTTGTGTTTAACAGAAGAAAAAACTTAAACAACTGGAGGATGAGTAAATGATGAGACAATGTAAATTTTTGAGTGAACTAGGCCTTTAATCCAGCAAATCGTAGTACAAATAGTATAGTTTCACGGGTTCTAATTGTATTATGCTCTACGGTAACATATGCATTACATATTTCAGTGTAATATTGATACAACAAACGAAGAAACCATGCTGTCTGCTATTACATGTCATTACAGTACCTATATAGTCACCAAATGAGTCTTCCCCCAGTGATTGACCAACCCCCTAGTGATTTCTAAACTTGAAAATATTCAGTATTCTAAAGTTCTCCTAGGACTTTTGTTTAGTAACACAAACCCTCCAGCTAAAATGCTCCCTTTTCCTGCTTCCTGCTTCATGGCTCTTTATATAAACCCTTGTTCAGGTAAATAACTTTGCACACAAATGATAATGGGTTTTTATTTTGGCTCAAAGCTATGTTATGCTTGCTTTTCTGTTGATGTAAAAACGCTATTGAGGTCTCATACAGCAGACTGACAAAGACAGATTTCCTTTGCAACAAACCCGGACTGTCAGAAACATTTCAGGTAATTGCTTGTTCTTGTTGGCTGTTTCCCTCTAGACGTGGAGCACAAGGAGGACGAGAGCGGGGACCCTTCAAAGAATGAGGTAAAACCATCTTCCTGTTGTGTGTCTGTCTATGGTTGTGTGCCTGTATATGTTTGCGTGCTTCTGTCTGTGAATGTTCACTTCTTCCGCCAACCGCCGAAGACCTTCGAAGAAACTTACTCGAAAGATTACCGTTGAACAGCCACCTGATTATGAAAGAAATGGTACCCTAATGGTGCAATATCAAATACACTTGGTCCTCCGCTTCAAATGAGGGTTTCTATTCTTCAAACCGAAGTTTATAAATGTCTCGGACCGCTCGTTGAGTACACTAGTTTGAGAGTCCTCCAACCAGCCAATTCACAAAACCACAAGCCGCCTACTTCCCTCTTTCATTTGACAGCGCACAGATAGATAAGCACTCAAAAGAAACAGTGAGAAACAGTCGTAATTTTTTCCTTTACCTTTATTTTTGCTTTTGTTTTTTTGTTTTTTTTTGCTTTTGTACTTTAAACAGGGAGCTCGAGGGAGGCTCCGTGGGGGAGTGGGCTGGGAAGTCAGCCTCCGTCAAAGACCCATGCCCAGAGTAACCTTCCAGGCCGGTGACCCTTATTACATTAGCAGGAGGACCAGGGAGGAGTTGCTGACCAAGTGGAAGTTGGAGGTGAGTACCATTGCTCACCACTGTCCCAAGGAAACTAGGAGCGATAGGGAAACTGTCAGTTTTTAATAACAGCAGCAACAGTTGAGAATGCGTTAGCATGCGAATAAACCAGCGACAGCATAAATCCAAGTGTATTTGAAGATTCATTTTTGATCACGCATGAAGGTACCATTTATTTCATGAGACATCTTGTTGGCTTTTTTCACACTGAAAATCCATTGGCTATTTTCTACCAACATTTATCATGCAACTTCTTATGAAAATAAGATTGGAGAGACATATTAATTATTCATTTTGATTTGCTTTTGATTGAACATAATGATTTAAGACATTTTGACCTAAATGTAAGATTTTATATTTTTTTTATGTGCGGCGTCGAGTGCTGGCTTCTTTTAACACTGAAAATCCATCATTAAAACTAATTACAGGCTTATCTATTTGGAATAAGGTGGCCAATCGGAGGCTTGTACATTTTTTCATAAGCTTGCCATTTATGAGTGAGTTAAATGTGCATGTGCCCATTCTCATTGACATTGAATGGATGATTGAATGAAGACAAATTTTTAAATTCTGCCTTCATTCAGTCACCCTCATGTTGTTTCAAAGCCATAAGACTTGTTTTCATTTCAACACAAATGAAAGTTAATCTGAAGGATTTTTGTTTTTCCACTGAAAGTCTTTTCGCCCAAAACTCTGGTGTTTTAAATCACTGTTAAAAGCTAAAATCAATTGAATCAGAGTTTGCTTGTAAATGGTTGCTTTATATGATTTAATTTAAATTTGCATGCTTGCTTGATGCTTGGGAACCAGTAAGGTTCATTCAAAAGTTTCATACCTTCTGCAAGAAGCAACGAGGTTTGTTCTCATGCATAAAATATGTTTATATTTGGAGATCAATGTTCACATGCAAATAGGAGCCTAATTTTATTATATATATATATAAAAAAATAAAAATAATAAGTATTATTATTAAAATAGATACTTTCCAAAGATGAATAAAAGTCTATGGGTCTATGACATAAATAAATAATGTGAGAATTAAAATTTCAGGGTCAACTACTAACCTTTTAATGAGCTGCTACACTGATCGTTGGAAATGTCTGCAATAATTTAAGATCAAAATTGTGACATTTCAGTAAAAATTCTTTTTTTAAGTAAGATCTAAAGTCTGTCTCCTGGTGAATATGTGTATGTTTACATTAAGCTGCAGTGTTCAAATTGTTGCCATGTCTTTTGTAGTTAAAGTGTGTAATCACTGCTCCACTAGAGGCACCAGAAAAGTTTTCTGGATACTTCTATTGCCTGCTAGTGGTCAATCAGACATATAGTTCAATGCTTAGGTACCAAAACATTTCTTGTTTTAGAAGTTGTGCTTGAGCCTTAAGGTTGGTTCACATCACAAACAGTTACTACAATGATTATTACAATAGACTATAGCATAAATTTATTATAAGCACATGCCTTAGTTTTGCAGTCTAGTACTTCTAAAAATCAGTTCACTAGTCGGTTGGTCTGGGTGAATAATCAAAATAAAATTGCAAATGCAAATAAGCAAAGTTGGGATTGTCATGCACATCTTATCAGGAACGCATGGTTTTGAGATCAATAGTAATTCTCTGAAGAAGGTTAAAGGGTGCTTTCACATGAATACCCCAAAGTGTTGCATTATAGACTGATTTTTTTACTGGGTTCCATTTGGAGAGCTCATCCCTATGCCCTAATCCACAGGTCTTAAACTCAGTTTTTCTCCAATCCTAATCAAACACAGCTAATCCAACTAATCAAGGTGTTCATGACTACTAGAGACTATTAAGCAGGTGTGAGTTGGAGGTGGTTGGAGCTAAAGTATGCAGAGCTGTGGCCCTTCAGGAATTGAGTTTGAGACCACTGCCCTAATCCCTTCTGAGGGTCCCTCTGAAAGGATTAGAGCATAGGGATGAGTCCTTCCGAATTGAGTGGGACACCAATCAACTTCCCTCCTCAAAGGATTAAGGTCCGAAGTGTCCATCAGTTGTACCCTTTAAAATCCCTCATTCCAAAGGACCCCTTAAAATGGCCAGTTACGAGCACTCGAGTTTGGAATGACACTTCAATATGGCGGCCAGGACTGTTAACGCTTAAAAGTGCCCTTTGGAGTGCAATACAGTATATCCCGTTTGGTACACACCATTTAAATGCTTTCATTTTTTCAGCATGACTAATAATCACGTCTATAGGATCAGCTTACAAACGGATTTATTTCAAACACTCGATGAAGTAATGGAGTGAGTTTAGAGGAAAGACATTTCATTACATCTGGTATTTTAATGTGCAGCATTTTCTACACAGAGACATAGTTCATTGAAAAGTGACTCAAACAGTTTTTGTATTACCACAGAACAATTATCTTGCTGTCACTATTCATTTCATTTTCTATTTTGGACGTGATTTTGCATATCTTGTCAGTGAACTACTGTATGTCTGTGTGGTAAATGCTGCTCATTCTAAACGCACATACTGGAGATAGAACCAGCTTTACTGACAAATTGCCCATGAAAACTACCTTCAGCCCTACTTTTTTCAGATTCAAATGGAAACGTTCTTGACAACAACAGTTATTATTTCCATATCCTAAGAAAAATAATATCCTTATATATATAGTTGCTGGTACACATTGTAATTTATATTTTCTTAAGATGTGTGTATGTATATATATATACATGCTGGCAGCTAACTCTCTGCAACTCTCACATGGTTGCCCACTGAAGCTAAGCAGCAGTCAGTACCTGGATGGGAGACCACATGTGAAAGCTAGGTTGTTTCCGGAAGTGGTGTTAGTGAGACCAGCTGGTGACACTCAACCTGCTGTCTGTGTGGGTCCTATCACCCCAGTATATTGATGGGGACTCTTTACTGCTCAGTGAGCGCTGTCTTTCAGAAGAGACATTAAAACGAGGTCCCGATTCTCTGTGGTTGTTAAAATCCTAGGATGTCTTACGAAAAAGCATAGGGGTTTAACACAGGCATCCTTGCCAAATTTGCCCCCTGGCCTCTTTCCATCTTAGCCTAACCATCCCCATGTTATAATTGGCTTCATCACTCCACTTCATCATTGGCTGTCTCCTCTCCACCAATCAGCTGGTGTGGAGTGTGCAGTCTGGCAAAATTAGGCTGCCGTTGTGTCATCCAGGTGGATGCTGCACACTTGTGGTGGATGAGGAGATTCCCCCCAAAAATGTGTAAAGCACTTTGAGTGTCCAGAAAAGCATCATATAAATGTAAGAAATGATTATTATATAAACTTTCTGCCATAAGAAGTGCATTTCAAATATGACAAGCAAGCAAGCAAGTAGTTGCTTTGCTAATGAACAACAACCTTTACATGCTGCCTTATGCTAATGCACTTTTATTTTGAGACATCTGTCTTAAAACATTTAATGTGACCTATGTTTTACTGGTTCATCAGAGGGAAGAAAAATATCCAGAAAAGGTGATTCTAATGGCAATGTTGTAGTTTGGACATTGTTATTGTCCAAGTTAGAAGGATTGCTTTCTAGATTATTAGTTCATTCATTTATTCATTCATTCATTCATTCATTTTCTTTTCGGCTTAGTTCCTTTTTTAATCAGGGGTCGCCACAATGGAATGAACCGCCAACTTATCCAGCATATGTTTTACGCAGCGGATGCTCTTTCAGCTGCAACCCATCACTGGGAAACACCCATACACACTCATTCACACACGCATACACTACGGACAATTTAGCCTACCCAATTCACCTATACCGCATGTTTTTGGACTTGTGGGGGAAAGCGGAGCACCAGAAGGAAACCCCACACAAAAGCAGGGAGAACATGCAAACTCCACACAGAAATGCCAACTGACCCAGCTCAGGCTTGAACCAGTGACCTTCTTGCTGTGAGGCGATCATGCTACCCACTGCGCCACCGTGACTCTAGATTATTAGTCATCATCCTTAATTTAGGCTTATTTATTTATTTTGACATGGACATCACAATTACACTGGACAGCCAAATGCATTTGTTTAAGTGTTTTTGCAGACTTGCTAATTTTCAACACCAGTCCACGGGAGGCTTGATTAAAAATGAAAATTAAATAGATACATATGCACTATTATAAACATTAAAACACATTATAAACACATAAACATTATAATTCTTTACATACAATTGCTATAAGGCAAAAGCAAAGGTGGCATGACCAACAAACTAATAGTAAACTATTTGTGTAAACACTGCTGTTTTGTTTTTAACCACTTTTTAAGTACACTACTAAAAACATTTAAATTACTTTCTAATTTTAGGCTACACAACTTGGTTTTCTTAACAGAGAAAACAGATTGACCAAAAGAGGTCTTACACTTTGGAGCAAGACAGTCACCATTAGCAGCTGCTCATGTGACTCTATGAGAGGTTTGATACCTACTGATTAACAGCATTGGAACATGATTATGTAATCACTTAAAAAATAATTTAAGATAATTAAATTGAATAAAACTATCAAAACTAAAAAGGTTATGTTTACATAAAAACCTCACAATGATGTCATGGCATAGGCTTTAAGTCCATAATTTGAATAGCTTGTTTATATATATCGAATCAATAAGCTTCAGTGTGGTTAAAGAGGCTTGTGACCATGATGTAAAGCAGTGTGACCAGTGTGAGAATATCATTGTATGCATGTTTAATTTTGCAGTTTGCAGTTAATTAATCCCTCCGGTTTTTCAGATCAAAAAAAGAAAACCTTTATTATGTATTTCCACAGCAGAACTCAATAATTTAGGCCAATAATGCCATACGTTCATCGCAAAATAAATTGTTTCAGACTTAGATCGGTATTAATAAAACAATCAAAATCCTGGAAGGACATACTAGAACTTCTATGTTAAGCTGCTTTGTTTGACACAACCTACATTGTAAAAGCGCTATAGAAATAAACATGAACTGAATTGAACTGCTGAATTTGAAACATGTTTTACTGATGAGGTTTGGACAGAATTGATTAAGGTCAGTTTTTTTTTGCCATACAGCTATGGCAAACCTAAAGTATGATTGCAGGTGTAAGTAGTCCATGTTTTCCTAATAATTCTGTGCCGTACGGTGAGAACTGCTCTGTTACATAACCTCCCTTTTCCTTGGTAACCAAAGAGAGCCAGCCAATGGAAATCGAGCTCCCCCCCACCCCGATCTCCTTTTCTCTGCCTCTCACCACGCGGTGTTTGAGGATCAGCCATAAAAGTGTCAGCGATCCCAGAAATACGGCCAAATCAGCCGGACACACAGTTGTTCCGTGAGTGAATGTTGTAAAATTCCAGAGAAATGGGCGTTTCACATTCTTCACGCAGAGAGCAGGAATCCTCTGTCAGGAGCCTGGGAATTTGTGCGTGTTTTTTTTCTTGCTCTGAATAGACACATTGTGGAGGAGCGCAATTCGTAACATGTTATTTCTCTGCTTGCTCTCTGCAACCGTGCTGTCAAATGCAGACCGGACACAACAGTGCACCAGGAAACTCTGGGGGCCTTGACATGTTTCCTTCCTCTGGCTACAAGGCCTGAGTCGCATGCAGCTTAGAAGAGAGTGGTGGGGGAGATATAACCCAGCTTTCACTTTCTGTGAGTGAGTGAGGGGGGGATCATCTCTCCTTTTTTTCTTTCTCTTTTTTAACACTACAGTAGAGCCTTCCTTCCCACCCCCATCCCACTCCCTTCACTCCTCCCCTCACTACACTCTCTCCGCAGTGGAAATGAACTCCGTACTATGGATATAAGGGTGAAGATGAGGTTTACAGCGAGTTTCCAGCGCTGCTTGCAAGACAGCCTCCTGGACGGTCGCCAACATTCTGCAAGTCCTCTCTAGCCAACCAGAATTCCTGTTGGGGACCACCTGACCCTGAATTCCCAGACAAAGAAATGTTCATGCTTTCTGTTTTTTTTTTCTTTCTTTTTTTTTTTTTGGAAGCGGTCTTCACCGAGCCAAGAGTGGGGCAAGAAAAAAAAGTGACTCACACGTTGGATTTAAAGTGCCGAGTGCAGGCGTGTATGGGTAGGTCGGCTGACTTGTTTGTTGTTGATAGCACAGGGGACAGTGTGCATGTCTGAGTAGACTTGCTGGAGGAGGAATTATGCTGACTTCAGGTATTTCCAGGAGACTTGTTACGGACCATCTGCCCCTGGCTATAGCTTAAAGGAAAACACATCTCTTTAAAAAGCTGATAGTCGGATCCGGCTTGAAACATTGCAAGTACAAAACAAATCTGTTACTTAAAATAGTCTAGCCTCTATGTTATCAGTGCAACGAGTTGAATGTGTTTCCTGTTTTATTGCCTATGCAGGACGTTGTTGTGCATCCTCTAGGGTAAAATTGGCTTTGTTTACACTTGAAAGTTTGGGTTTTTAAGTATGCTGTGATCTGACAAGTGTGTTCTTTATACAGTCGGGCTGCAGAGACGTAGCATGTTTGAACAAGAGTCATTTCAAAAGTTACTTCGAAAACAGAGATCATGTGCTTTTATATTTCTGACTATCACTGTAAACATGTGAGTCTTGGGTCGGTTGTTATTTGTGTTGAGAAGGAAATGTGGTGCGTGTCTTTTTAAGGATATGCAAATATGAATGAACCGAGTGAACCCGGGAAGCGCGTGTGATTAGTGCACTGCCAGCGCTAGTCAAGGCTACACACACACATGCACACACACACACACACACTGAAACAGGCAGACTTTTGCAGCTTTTGACAATTCGTTCGCAGTCAATTTTAGACTAAAACAAGCATTTTAAAGTGAAAGCCTTTAGCATTATGACTTTTTAATGTTTAAGGCTCATTTAGCATGCTTGACCTCTGTTGAACTCCTAATTAGCAGAGTCTTTGATGCACTTTAAAGTAGACGCATCCTCTATTCTTTGCACTCTGGAGGCTAAAAAGCGAAAGGCTTTTGTTCGGTCTCTTACAAAGTCACATCAAAATAAATGCGATTGTCACACAGTGACGATGGCCATTCATCCCCCTGCCTGCTGGAATTTCAGTGTGCACTGCTGGCATTTGAAGGGAAGTAATTCAAACGGTTTCCTCATATTGTCCAAAGTTTAAGGGGAAGGTTATTTATTTAACGTATTTCCTTTGGAAGCAGTGCCTAATGTCTTTATGCGCCGCAGATTGGTTAGTAAACACTTCCTAGATGTTCAACTTCTTCACGCCTTGTAGTCACATTTAGCAGAGCTGGAAGATTTTATAATTAACATTTTGCAGAGATACGAGCAATCAAGCTGTTGAGACATACATAGATATTTTTATTAATAAAGTTGGACATTTTGTATAGTATATTCAGCTTTACGTATATGTGATATATATGTGATTATATTTTGTTGAAATAATATAAATGAGTTATTTAATTATTTAATTATTATTAATGAGTTTTTATTTAATGTATATATTATATACAGTTGAAGTCAGAATTATTAGTCCCCCTGTTTATTTTTCCCCAATTTCTGTATAACAGACAGATAGATATTTTTTCCAACACATTTCAAAACATAATAGTTTTAATAAGTCATTTCTAATAACTGATTTATTTTATCTTTGCAATGATGACAGTAAATAATATTTGACTAGATATTTTTCAAGACACTTCAATACAGCTTAAAGTGACATTTAAAGGCTTAACTAGGTTAATTAGGTTAACTAGGCAGGTTAGGGTAATTAGGCAAGTTAATGTATAATGATGGTTTGTTCTGTAGACTATCAAAAGCAAATATAGCTTAAAAGGGCTAATAATTTTGAGCTTAAAATGGTTAAAAAAAAACCTGCTTTTATTTTAGCCGGAATAAAACAAATAAGACTTTATCCAGAAGAAAAAAAATATTAGCAGACATACTGTGAAAATGTTCTTGCTCTGTAAAACATCATTTGGGAAATATTCATAAAAGAAAAGAAAATTCAAGGGGGGGCTAATAGTTCTGACTTTAACTGTATATGTACAGTATATATTATGAGAGAGAGAGATTTAACTGTATTACTTAACATGTACTAATAGTGAAAGTACATCTAGAGAATGTATTAATCCTCCTTAATGTTAATTTCGCTATTACAGTTTATCTGTTTATATTATTTTGTTATTCTGCTTACATGATCTAGCAGTGAAACACTTAATTGTTTAAATATGTTTTAACTACTCTTATCTCCATTACATAATGTTGGTGTTTCATACATTTTATTTATTAAGATCTACTTAACTATGTCTATTTTAGTGCTTCTTAGTTTTGCTTGATTAATTGTATATTTGTTGTATTGTTTTTTAGGATGACAATTTTAACATCTGTCCAGGGACAACAGATGAAAAATAGCCTTTTGGCTAATTCTGGTGCATTTGCAGCAATGCTAATAATAATGTAATTAATACACTGTCCCTGGAAAATAAATAAATAAATATATATTTTAATTTACTAAACTTAGCAAAGATTAATGAATAGCAAATTCATATTTAATACAGATGCATGTATTATGCAGTGTTAAGTAATGGAACCTTGTTTATATCATTAGCTATTGTATTATTATTATTTTAATGCATGTTTAGCTTATTTCATATATATTACATATTTTAAACTACCCATGTAGTGTTAATAGTGTAGTAATATATTGTATCATTCTATATATGATTTAAATAATACTGTATAACTTAAAATAAATATATTTAAACTTAAAAACGAATATATTTGATAACCTCAAAATTAAATGATTTTATTAAACGATTCCCTCCAAGGCTATCATTGTTATTACATTGTAAAATGTTATGGGTTCCACACAATTCCTTCAGGTTTTCCCAACACAAATTGTCTTAATCCTTTTTACAAATTTAAGTGGATTGAACGTAAAACAATTATGTTGTCCCAAAAAAAAAACTTAAGAATTGTGTTGCTTCAACTCATTTTAAATAGGTAGTTTAAACAAGCAGCACAAGTCATTTTTTGAGTGCAAGTTGGGTTTACAACATTCATTCTTGTTAGCTTGAATCTATGGAGCCAAATCAGTCTCAAAAATAATACATAAAAAAAGCTTAATTTGTAAATTCAAAACACAATTCATTCATTCATTCATTTTCTTTTCCACTTAGTCCCTTTAATAATCTGGGGTCGCCACAGCGGAATGAAACGCCAACTTATCCCGCACATGTTTTACGCAGCGGATGCCCTTCCAGCTGCAACCCATCACTGGGAAACATTCATACACACTTATTCACACACATACACTACGGACAATTTAGCCTACCCAATTCACATGTACCGCATGTCTTTGAACTGTGGGGGAAACCGGAGCACCCAAAGGAAACCCACACCAACACGGGAAGAACATGCAAACTCCACACAGAAATGCCAAGTGACCCAGCCGGGGCACGAACCAGTGACTTTCTTGCTGTTAGGCGATTGTGCTACCCACTGCGCCACCGTGCTGGCCAAAAACACAATTCATAAATTAGTAAATTCAAAACGATTTATAAATACACTAAGCACAATTCATAAATTCAAAACACGATTCATAAATACAGTCATCTAATTCATAAATTATGAATTAGATGACTGTACTCATTTACTGATGACATGACACTATTCATTAAATAGACTATATTTGAAAATTCAAAACAATTCATAAATACATAAATCCAATTCATAAATTCAGAACACAATGCGTGAATTCAGCACACAATTCATAAATGCACACAGCCATTTCCTTTGGGCAAACATTTATGATTTTTACTTGTGAATTCACAGTCTGTTTTCAATTTACGAATTGGATTTGTGCATTTATGAATTATGTTTTGAATTTACAAATTGTATTTTGTAAATATGATGTGTGCTGTCCATGTATAAGTTTTATTTTTGCAAATTTATTATTTTTGTGACTGATCTGGCTCCATATGAATCACTCACTTGTTCCGGTGTTTAAATGAGCAGTACAACATTCACTTTGTCACAGAAAACAAACATTTTTAAGACCTAAAAGCAATGTAAAAAGATAAGTAAATGTAGGACATAGTGACAACAAACACTGGAAAACGAAACTTGGCTTATGGAGCCTGAAACCATCTCACACCAGCCTCAGGCGGTCCTTATAGTGAGTCCTGTATATAATCATATTTTTTAAGCATGTGCTTTCTTTTCATGGCTATGCATGCAGCAAAATACTCAGAAAGCAGAACATGCATGAAGGTCTTGAATACAGGCATCCATGTGCATTAGCTAGTGAAATTATTATGGAATAAAAATAATTGCAAAAAAGATTTATATAAAAAGGTTATATAAAAGAATTTGCCAGAGGAGCTTTCTTGGGGAAAATAAAAAGGCTTGGCTGATCATTGTAATGTGGAGAGCAGCTTAAGGCAATGGGTGTTTCCTTTCAGATATAGGTAGCGCTCCTATATTACAGCAAACCGGCTTTAGCATAGAGCTTTAAAAAATCTCTATCACAATGTTACCCTTCTTACCTTTCACTATTGGATTTATGTGTGCTGTATTTACTGTAACTGAAAAGGATAGTATAGCACTTAATACCATAAGCTTCTGGGTTATTCTCTGTTCACATTTTTAGTCCCATAGTGGCTTTTAAGTTTGTTTTCTTAGTGCTGATGCTGATTTAGAATATTAAAAGCCAGAGATCTGCATCTTATTGCTTCAGTGGCTGAAGGATATTCTATGTTAGTGTTAAATCTAATACTATTTTGTTTTTTAAAGTTGAGTGACATAAAAATGTACTATGTTTATCAACGCACATTGTTATTCATTAGGTAAACAATTAATCCTTGCAATTTGATCCACTGAAAAAAAAAGAGTTTGTCTTGGTAATCTTCAAGTCTGACCGTTTGCTTCCCTGTTTGGTGTGGGGTTTGGTTTTCTTAACGCAAGAAAATGTGTTTCTTGATGTGCAAAAAGAAAGCCCCATCCCCTACTCAATATTCCGTTTCAGTTGAAAGAACATCAACATACTGAAATAAAAGTTTAACAACTTTATTTACAATATTCCGCGTTTTTAACATTGTAAACTTTGTTTCTTCCTCTTGCTAATTTACATTTAGTCATTTAGCTCAGTGGTTCCCAAAGTCGCAGGACAATGACGAGTCACTTGGTGGTTTCCAAAAGTAAAATATATTTTATGACACTATTAGAATTGCCATATTTTATTCAAAACTCAAAGAAGATAAGAATACACGATAATAGTTACACGAAAAAGCAACAACAAGCAAATAAAAACCCATCAGCCTTTTAATTTCTTTTCATAGGATTGGTGTGTTTACATTAGATTAACATCACAGCAACAGCATCAGCAGCAGCAGATTGATTGATTTATTTATTTCACCTTTATGACAGTCTAATAGGCCTACATTAAAAATAAATACAGGCCACAATTGAACATTGAGAATAATCTCTGAGTGGCGGTCTCCAAAATTAAACTAAGAATAGACTTGGGCTGAAAACATTGTGCCCACCAGAGTCATTAGGTGAGGTTCATATTAAATAATAAAAATAATAAATGACAGTACAAATTATAGCCTTGTTAGACTGTTGCACTTTTTTTGTGTTGTCAATATGCTCGTTTTTATATAGACCTATTTTTGCGTCTATAACATTTGTATATTTATAACCACCTCAGAGGAATGTGGGGGTCGCGAGTCACTGGTATTGTTATTTTGGGGGTTGCAGGCTGAAAAGTTTGGGAACCCCTGATTTAGCTGATGCTTTTATCAAAAGCGACTTACAAATGAACATAATAGCTCTTCAGATTACAAGAGTGCAGCGATATATAAATGCTTTGACAAGTCTAAGTTAGTTTAGGAGTGCTATTTTAAAATATAAAAATAAACAAGCAGGAAAAAACATAAACAAATAACTAGTGAGCGCTATTGTTAATACAACATAGGCTCATTCTGAAATCGTAGCCCTATGTACATTTCTGGAGATCGTAAATTATGTAACCAGAAGTTACATAAAACAAACGCTACTAGGCGGTATGACGCCATTCCTTTTCGCGCTTACCAGCTGACCGATTACCTCTGTGTGGACGGCTTTCCTGCTGTTACCAGTTTGTCCAGTTAGTCAGTTAGTTCACGTCGGCAGACTTGAGACGTAGAAAGGAGTTGACCGCAACAATGTGGTTCGAGTCCAGTGAAGGAATGGGTCCAGAAAGTAAGACAAAAACAGAGTCCAAAAAATAAAATAAACAAGTTAATAACAGGGTGAGAATGTAGTAAAATCTGAAAATGTGGTAAAAATCTGGCGATTGCTTTTTAAAACTGTCGGTGGGGTTTGGGGAATTGGGTGGGTGGGTCAATTGGTGCTTTTGAAAACACTATTGGTTGGGTTTAGGAAAGGGGGAGGGTGGGTCAGTCGATCAGTCAATCAATCAGTCAGTCAACAGCAGCCTCTGGTGGATTTACGCCAGAACAGCAGGCGTGAATGGCACTCGTGAGAGAAATTTGGCATCACAAAAAAACGTACACAGCTGCCTCTGCTGGATTCACGAAAACAAAAACTGCAAAACAAAAAGTAGCTCCTGGGACGTATTTGGCGCTCTCCAGAAATGTATATAGAGGTACATTATCAGAATGAGCCTGGGTTGTGTTAATCAGGTAACAATTGATGAAACAGATCTTTTGATGTTTCTTAAAGATGGCCAGAAGCTGTTTGCACTTTGTGTAGATTTAGGCAAGTCATTCCACTTGCAATCAATTTTGTGCCCCTATGGTATGCAACCACAAAGCAACATTTGGTAGCAGAGTGACAAACTAAGCCATACAATTTCGAATATTTGATAATATAAAGATACTTTTTTACTGTAACTATTTTCCTATGGATGTTTAAAGGCCTCATTAAGTGCTTTAAAATGTGCAATTTTGTTCGATGTGTGATCTAATTTGAACTGAAACACGAAGATAGGGTGGGCCATAAAGTAGCTCCTCCCCCATATAAATATTTTTTCTGTATTTTTTGAATGGTGTGGGTAGGCATGGGACGATAACCATTTTCAAGGTATACCGCGGTTTGGAAAAGTCAAGGTTTTCATACCGCCAAAATTTTCTCTATTACCGTTCCTAAGGTATGTGTAAGATTTTTTTATTAACATTTTTTTTAACAACAGCATCCCCAGCAGAAAAGATATCCAAAGATGCCATTTTAAATTGTAAATAAATCTGTGTTTTTGAAACGTATGAAGACAACAGAAGTCAATGATTTATTTTCATTATTTGGGCTGGCACGTTTACTGCTCCAAAATATTATAAATGTTTCTCAAAATAAAATATATTGTGTTCAAAGAGGAAAAAACTTTTAGTTTTTTACACAGACATTTAAAAAGAATATATTTTAGAGCAGTAATCACAATACCGTGAAACTGTGATATTTTTATTCAAGGTTATCATACCGTCAGAATCTTATACTGGCCCATGCCTAGGTGTAGGACATGTCAGATACAAGAGAGCATTTGATTGGTTAGAAGATTTGATGAGAAACTGAAGTATGAGGTGATGTCAAAAAATCATTGATTCATTTAGGCAGAAGTGACAAACTGCAAGCTTTGGATGTTTATATCTGCTTAATGCAAATTGTATCACTGTTTTGGAGCAGTCTTGTTTGTAGATATCCTTAAGACTAACATACTGATACTTCTTGATCTTAAAAACTTTACTTTGACTTCACAGGGACTTTATAGAACCATCAATGCCTTTAGTAAAGCTTTATTTTTAGGAGAATGGTGCTGCTCACGTCCCTTCATGTGATTTCTATACAAATAAGAAACTTTTTAAAGTTTCTGATAATCATAATTGTGTGTGTTTAATACATTTGCTTGATTAGTTCATCTTTGTTGCGTTTTGTTCTCCAGAATCTCAAATACATACTCTTATTCTGGTGTCTACATGTACACAGCATCATTGAATATTTGAAGCTTTCTCTAGTGGATGACATGCTGCTTATATATGTTGCTATTGCCAAGCTGGGCTGTGTGTTTGTGGCCAACAAAGACTGTAAAGTACTGTACTCTTGGTTCCCTCCCCTTTTCCTTCCTCCTCGTCTCCCCCTCCCTCAATTTCAAGAACCAGACTTGCTACAGTGAGGCCCCCGAAGAGGGGCATTTACAGCTGGGGCGAAAAAAAAAGAAGCAAATCTCCACTTATAGCTATAGTGCTTTTCTATCCTCCCCCAATTTTTTTTTGGAGAGTGAGTTGTATATTTCTCTTTTTATATACAGGTATATAATCATTGCCCTCTCCCTAAACCAGCATTCTTTTCTTCCTGTCACTGTACAGTTTGATACACCATACATTCAGTATTGGTCAGTTAAAAACAAGCTATTTAATGACGCTAGTTTAATAATATTTTTAATAGTAGTAAACATTCTGTTTTTTTTTTACTTTGAAAAAAAAGTTATTTTAACCCTTGTGCACTATAAATTTACTACCTTTTGTTATGTTAGAGATGAAAACATCTACTGAATTAAAATGCTGTAAAAATTAATCAGCTACATATTTCTCTTATTTACATATTCTTATTACATATTCTCTTATCGGTACTTATTGTAGTGTTGAACCAAATTAACAACACTTTATTTTATAATGATTTATAATGATTTATATTTATTTTTTATGTTTTTAATATAAAATAAAACGAAATCAATAATTATAAAATAAATAAATAAAAACATTCCTGTAAATATATGTACAATTACTTGAAGAAAAAAGACTCTCAGTTTTAAACCATTCTTCTGGATAAAATCAACATGTTTGCCTTTTCTGGCAGAAGTTGGGATCTTTTTTGGTTTATTGTGAAAATACTCTCTTTGAGTTGCAAAATGCAGTTAAATGAGATAATGTTTATGTTTTTTATTAACACATTCACATAAATGAGTTAACAGCATTTTGGGAGTTAACTGTGTTTTTATTACAGTTTAGGAGCATCTTGCAATGTAAAAATAAGCAGTTTTTTATAGTTTCTTAATAAGCATGGTTTATTATTAGGCTGTTCATAGGCTATATTTGTAAGTACAGTAGTCAGTTTTTAATGTTTAAGATTTGTTTAGGCTACTGCAGAAAAAAATACCCTTCATTGTAACCGAATGTGTGTGTTTATTAAACTATTAATATTATACTAATTTAGGTGATTAACTGCTGGCATA
This sequence comes from Danio tinwini, assembly GCA_903798205.1. Taxonomy (NCBI): domain Eukaryota; kingdom Metazoa; phylum Chordata; class Actinopteri; order Cypriniformes; family Danionidae; genus Danio; species Danio tinwini. The sequence goes on from CAIGQZ010034880.1 coordinate 3,144,105, forward strand.
ACGATGTGGATGATGAACAATACTGTTAGTAGCTACTAGGCAGTCAAAAACATTTCATTACTTCTCATTGCAGTTAATGCACTTTTGAAAGATACTTTCACTTAGCCAGATTGCTTGCGTTTCCACTTATACTGTACAAGAAAACAACTTGTTGCGTTTGTTGCGACGGACATTGTCGCTGTCCACTCTGGAAATACAACCCGTTTGGTTCACTCCGTAAGCTGACAAGCTGTGTGCGCGAGTCTGTGTCGCTAGCTATGTGTGTGTGCTTAGCTCGAGCCTCCGCTGAATGAGTGAAGGCTTTTATACTTGACCCGCTCGCCGGAAACATGAGCATTACTCATGTGAGATTGCCAACTGTGCAAATATTGTAAATTAGAAAAAGTTGGTCAATAAATGATGCTACTGTAAGTAATGTTTATTCAGCAATAATTCTCCAGTACCGATAGCAGAACCGTTAACGTCAGAGCTTATCGATACTTCTGTGTTTTATAATGATGCACCAATACCGATAAAATACAGTTTCTATACCCATCCCTATTGCTAACATCAGTTAATGCACCATGAGTTAACCTGAACTAACAATAAACAACTTTATTTTCATTAATTAACGTTAACTGACATGACCAAGTACTGTAATAAATGTATTGTTCATTGTTTATTTGTATGCAATAGCTAACAATAACTAATACAACCTTATTGTAAAGTGTTACCAATACTTTTTTAAGAAATGAAAAGTACTACATCAATTTTAAAAAAGTAATCATGTTAAACACTGTAGCCTAGAAGGTATAGCAACATCATAATTGTTCTAACGTATGTAACAGTGAGTCTTTACTTTTGTACTTCTAAGGTCCCTGACTGATATTACATACAGCCTGAACATCTGACAGACACATGCTGTCCCAAGAGTCCCCCAAGGCTCTGCATTAAGACCTCTGTAGTTTTCCTTGTACAAGATTCCCTTAGGATACATCAGGAAACACAAAATTAGCCTATATTGTAATGCTGATAATGCAGCTTAATATTTCCTCTATACTACATTTTCGGTTGTACAATATTAAGAGCACTGGAGACTAGGTACAGTGGACAAACATTGCCTTTAGCGAAGTTTTGACAAACGTTTTATTAATTAAAGGCCACCTATTTTACCCCTTTTTCAAGATTTAAAAGAAAGTTTTTTGTGTCTCCAGAATGTGTCTGTAAAGTTTCAGCTCAAAACAACTATCAGATTATTTATTATACCTTTCAGAATGTTGGATTATCTGCTCTGAACATAGTGTAGCTGTTTTTGTTGCCTGTGCCTTTAATGCTAGTTCTCGCCTTCCACCGTTCCCACATGCCTGTCAGAGTGTGCCTGAATCTCCGCCTCGGCTGTGTCAGATAAACAACACAGTGACAGACATAAAAGAAGCAGATCTCATGCAACGTTTGTGAGAAATACTAGAGTAAGGGCGTACTCACACTATGTACAGTTGCCTTGAACCGGGCCAAAGCATGCTTGTCCCCCCTCCTGTCTCCCCCGATGGCCCGCACTCACATTACATTAGGGCCTGGGCACGCTTACGTCATCGATGATGCTCTGTTCAGTAAGCGCTCTCGCTCAGCACAGTGGAGATTTCTTTAGTTATATAGTTTAAGTCGTTTGATATGCGGTGACACGCAGTCAAATATTTAGCAAAACAGATCAGCCACTTTTGCAGCTCATAAACAATCATAAAGTCCTTGTGCTGCAGGAATTAGGAGGTTTGCTGAAGGTGCAGCTCTCGTGCAGTGAGGGGTTTGCGTCTTTAATAAACTACGACAATTTGCGTTCATTGGACAGGACGAATGATTAATTAATCCATATCAAGCAGTCTCTTATAAGTCACGTCTCGCTTTCAGTTTCAGGCTCAGGCACGCTTGCACTCACACTACAAGCTTACCGCGCCTGAGCCCAAGTGAACCGCACTCAGGCCCACCTCTTCCAACCAGTCCTGAGCCCGATTCAGAGCACTTACACTTCTCAAACGATCCAGGAAACAGGCCTGGGCATGGTTCGGAGAGCATAGTGTGAGTACGCTCTCAGAACTTTTCCAATGATTATTTGTTGTATTTGTTGTGGAGTTAATTTTGCAACTATGAGTCACACAAATGTGACAGGGTACATGTTAATATCCCCTGCTGTATGGATATTCGTTATGTTAATGTACAAAATAAACCTGATTTAAGTCCACAAGTTGGAATTGAAAAGTCTTTTATAATTGTACTGACACGTGGCTGAGGTGATAATGACAGTAAAATTGCTGTAATTCATCACAAACATGCACTGTTTTAAAAATGTTTTAAACTTGTAAAACTCACTCTTGATCACACAAAACCGCTTGCTTACCGTCAACCGCTGTCAAAGACAAACAGCCTGGCACATATGGCCTAGCTCATAGAAGAAGCTATACAGATATTTATAAACTACAGTGGGGCTTCTTGATTTGAGGCCACATGTTTCTACTCCACACTCATCCTGTCTATTCATGCACACTCATGAGCTCTTGGCTCCAGAGCTTCTCCCCGCCCACCCCTTTTTTGCGGGCTTATATGAATGTATAGACACCATAATGGAGGGAGTGCGCTAAAGAGAGACGTGAGGAGAGCTTTCTGGGGACAGATCCAACTGTTTTCCACACACACTCACACGCCGACCCTGCCAGGTTCACGTGTGTGTGAGTGAAATTGGAGACGGAGCCGGACCCCAACAGCAGAGAAAGTACAGCTGTGAAAGAGATTCACGTGCGAGTGAGAGAGAAGGAGAGGGTCGAGAGAGGTGCAGCTGTTGGGGATTTGCTGTGAGCTGCTTAAGTCATGGCTTGGCTCGTGTCCTCTGTTTTTGACCTAATAGCTTAGAGTCAGGTTGGACAAACTCACTGAACTCTCCAGAGCGCATCTATCTCAGCCAAGAGAGGTTGGGTGGGTGTGTGTGTGTGTGTGTGTGTGTGGTGGTGGTGGTGGTGGTGGGGGGGCTGGTTACGTGCTCATTGTTACGAAGTGATCGCAAACAGCTTTCAATGCAATGAAAAGTGCCTGTTTTCAGACACTTATTATGCTCAAAGGGGGCGACAATCAAGAGGATGGGGATATTTGTGTTGGCACGTGGGCTTAAAGTACTATAAACAAACCGAGTAGTCACTATTACTCAAGCGCCGAACTGTCTGCTATTCTCAGGAAAAGACACTAGTGTTCTGTGTGCTTTACCTCGTCTTCTTCCTGTCCCGCTGTTCCCTACGTTGCAGGCAGAGAAGAAGGCGAAACTGGTGTCTGTGATGAACTCAATGGAGGACCATGGCGAGGTAGAGTCGGAGCCTAAAAAAGACGTGATCACCGTCCCGCTGCTCTTTTCCCCGCCGATGCCACCAACGCCGCCAACTCCGCTAATGCAGCAGCAACCACCGCAGCCTCAAGCTCAACATCAGACCAACCTCAAACCCCAGCCTTCTCCTCAGCAGCAACCTCCACCATTCCAGCAACAGCAGCAGCCCACAGATCCAGCCTCTCCTACTGTGGCCACCACACCAGAGCCCGTGTCTATAGGGGACGGAGACAAGACCTCACCCAAGTCCACTGAGTCAGAATACGAGGTAAGAGATGCTTGCTAGCAGTATTGGAGTTTGAGTGGTTCATTCCAGCCTGATCTTATGAGGAAACATAACTATTTTATGTTTTGTGAGTTTAGTGGCTAATTTGTAAAAATGTATAAAAGTTCAATCGTATGAAAAAGAAAGCGTGGCACAGAACCCTGCCCCTAAACCTAATTGGGGGATAAGCAAATCATGTTAAATTGTAAAATTTCATAGATCATACAAATTCATACGAATCAGCCACTAAATCAAAAAGTTACAAATTGCCCTGAGATTGTGTTGTTCGTTCTGCATTTTTATAGGCTGGGGTCCATGCACTGTTTGGCAAAAGAACATTATGCGGATACTGTACATGGGTTGTTGATGATGTTGTGTTTTCATTGTTACACATAACAGAAATTAATATAATGAACCCTTTTCACATTTTCTGGTTTCTCAGTAGCGGGTCGTCATTCCACACAATTCATTCATGTTGTCCCAACACAAATTGATTAAGTTAACTTAACACTTTTAACAAATTTATGTGAATTGAACATAAAAAAATTAAGTTGTCCCAATGAAATCTCAAGCATTGTGTTGTTTCAGCTCATTTTAGTAGTTTGAACATAGTTAAGTAGTTATTTTTTTGAGTGTAGAGTGCAGTGAAGTAAAAGAGTACAGTTTTACAATCTTATTTGCTGAAATTATAAAATAAAAACTCCACAATGGAGTTATAAAGACTTTCAGAAAAAAAAATTGTGTGGGACTAGGGCTGCACAATATATAGTTTCAGCATCGATATCGCAATTTGATCATTCTTAATAGTCACATCGCATGATATGCAATGTTGAGTTTGTATCACAATTTATCTTTTGCACGTATTTTGATGCCTATGATCATATAATGATTTTAAAAACACTGAGGTATAAGAAATTGTACCATTTGTGACCTTAAAGGTGCTGTATATAAGTTTTTTAATCTCTTCTAAAGCATAAAAATACCATAATAGGTGTGCAGATATTTAAGAAACATCCCAAGTGAACATACTTGTTTAACTGAAAAACAATGCTGAAGTCAGATATTCTGCTTTGAAAATGTTTTTGCTGTCTTTGTTTAGGTAAAGTTAACCTGCACAATGCTAGTTTAGCCAATTATATTTCAGCACCTGGGGTTGCCTTGTTGGAAAACAGTATTTCATTAATTAATTCATTCATTCATTAATTCAGAAAGGCTCTGAAAGCATGCGTCTGTGACCGAAATGGACAGTATCAGACGTCAAAATGAGACAGATTCAGTTCCACATGAAGTTATTAATTAGCAAATGATATAAATATTACGAATGTAAACATTAGGTGAGCAGGTTAAATTGTAACCGCGTGTCCTAACGACACGCTTTGTGATGAGATAGGCAGTGATGAGCAATTTGACTGTTTGCACCAGACGAAACACGACAGAAATGTAAATACAGCCTTTCAGAAGCACAGAATATGCACTCACGAAACGAAACGAAATGGTAAGGTTCAGAATCTATTCAAACTCACTTTGTTAGCATTTAGCACTGAATAAAACACACACGGTTAACCTGAGGTGATCACTGTCATAGGTTTCACATGTTCAGCTGTGAGAAATAGAAGCCGTTTCTAATATATCAATTCAAGGTGTTGGTTAGAACCAAAACTCCTTTTAATATGGAAAATATTCCCTCTATCGCGTGTCGTTGCTTTTATTTAGAACACAGTTTAAATCACTCGCTCCTGTACTCAATCTGGCATCCCGCGTGTGCATTTATTTTGGTCCAGGAGTACAATACCTAGTTCAACCACTGGGTGTCAAACTTACATACTGCACCTTTAACTATAATTAATTTGATTAATCATTTTTGTTTTTATCATTCAGTTATTGTACTTGAATACTGTTAGACTCTGGAAACGATAATTTACTGTATTTCAATTGTATCTTATACTTGATTGTATTCATAGATTGTTATGCATGAAAATACTTACAACACATGCACATACAGATATGCACTGCAAATAGCACAGACCACAACGCAAATGTGTCGAGGGACCCCAAAACTTTGATATATTGTTTATTAGATTTTATGGAGATGCAAATCCATATAAATGCTGATTAATTTAAAAAAAATCTAAATATTAAAAACTTTCAAGGATTTAAGATGCTGATGACGTCATGAAAGTCTTGTGAAAAGGGTCCTTTTTTTGGCCCAAATTCTGCTCTATAGTGTGACTGTCTTAAGCATATAAATCATAGCTGTTATAATGTAAACAAACATTAGAAAATGGTTGATAAATACATTAGGCCTAATTCAATAAACGGCAGTGTTAGTATTTAGTATTTTAGCAAAGGCCAATCATTATTTCATCCATATATTTCTAAAAACTTGATCCATTTTGTCACAGAAAACCATGTCTTCTGGTGTGACACAATATGCTATGCATTTTTATATTGGGCAGTTCCATGGGCAACAGCAAACTTGAATTAATTGAAGGACCCCATTCAAGATCATGTAACTAAAGCCCATGATGTGCACATGTTAAGTTTTGAAAGAAGAACTTTCTTGGAACCACTATAAAATTAGGTTTTGTTGTCCTTTAATGTGACATTTATTGAAAAAGTGTCCAACAAGTCATAGAGAAAAAAAAATATATATATATTATTATTCATAACTTCATGTAAAATAAATGGCACTATATAATAAATCACTCTCACACTATTTGCATATTATTAAGATGTGTTCTCTTAATTTTTGCTATGTCACACCATAGGCTATTTTACAGCTCAATGAAAAAAATACTGTGAAAGTATTGATTTAGAAAATAGTGACCACTCATTTTCTCAAACATCAGATTTCAAGCCACATAAATATGTGTATACTTTCAAAACATGCTTTGCTGTCTATTTATCACTACTACTCACAAACACTGCCTGTTTTTTGACAGCATGTAAATGTATCCTCAGCTTGCATATTTGCAGTAAATTGTATTTTCAGTTATTAGTTTGTCCACAAGACATCTGCACTGAACAAGGCCAGATCTAGTAAACTAAACATTGGAGACAGCAAAAAAACAATATATAATTGTGTTTATGAGTGCTCGTGTGATGGGGTTAAAAGATATCCACAATTATTTTATGTTTTTTTATGAAAACACAAATACCGGTCACAGATAGATCTTTCTAGTGCACATTTATCAGGTGCTTGCATATAAAATGCAAACTTTAAAAAATAAACTTTAAAAAATGTGTGCGTTCTAGTGTGTATACACAAACATTTATATAAACATAAAACCACGCTTTGGGCTTTATTTGGTTAGTCGGAAAGTTTCCTTAGAGCTTAACCCAGAGGTGGGCAAACTCG
>CAIGQZ010034880.1:3151080-3161925 GCA_903798205.1 Danio tinwini
CGAGTTTGCCCATTCCTGGCTTAACCTATGATTAGACTTATTATCAAAGCAAAATATCTGACCTCTGCTTACTGATAAGCTAATTATTCTTAGAGAAATCTATCTCTGGGAAACATCCACACACCCTCATTCACACTCATACACTACAGACAATTTAGCCTACCCAATTCACCTGTACAGCATGTCTTTGGACTGTGGGGGAAACCGGAGCACCCGGAGGAAACCCACGCGAACGCAAGGAGAACATGCAAACTCCACACAGAAACGCCTACTGACCCAGTCGAGGCTCGAACCAGCGACCTTCTTGCTGTGAGGCAACAGCACTATCTACTGCACCACTGCGTCGCCTGAATGGCTTTCATTTATTAATTTTCCTTCGGCTAAGTCCATTTATTGTTTATTGTGTAAATCGGGAATATTTGAAACTTTGTGCTGTAGTACTGTATTAATTCAAACTATAATAATACAGATCTTTGGCTTAAGGTGGAGTCATATTACCAAAATTAAGTTAGTTTTCTTTAAAACAAGGTAAATAACCTATTAATGAGGTAGGCAAAATAAACTTACTTTAAAGCAAAAGCTAAATTAATTTTGCTTAACCCACTAACAGATTATTTAGCTTGACTTAAAGAAAAAAATCACTTAATTCTGACTGTTTCTTTCTGAAAACAATACAATGTTTTTTGCTTGTCTTGCAAATACAGTAACACTTTATAACACACAAACACACACTATGAATCATTTATTAAGCATTATAAGGGATTTACAAAGCATAAATAGTCCTCACTAGATTATGTCACAAAACTGGATGAAATGGAGTTAATAAAGCATTTATTATCATACAAAGTAACTTTTAATATATTTCCCTTAATATTCATTCATTGGATATCTTTTCAGCTTAGTCCCTTATTATTCTGGGGTCGCCACAGCAGAATGAACCGCCAACTTATCCAGCACATGTTTTACGCAGTGGATACCCTTCCAGCTGCAACCTATCTTTGGGAAACATCCATACACACTCATTCACACTAATACAATACTGACAATTTAGCCTACCCAATTCACCTGTACAGCATGTATTTTGGACTGTGGGGGAAACCAAAGCACCCTTAATGTTAATGCTTAATTCTCAAATCATAAATTAACTCTTTGCTAATGCTAAATAAAAGATTCATAGTGTGTAGATATTATAAAGTGCTACCGAAAATGCTCCTTGATTTAAGATGTTTTAGGTGTGTGGACAAAAACTCTTAAGAAGGAAAGGCATTTTCATTTTAATACACAAATCTAATAAATACTATTTTTTTTCATGCTCTTTGCATTCACAAATACAGCCACTTGTTTATGTGAACTGTTTTTGATTTAACCTTGTGTGTTAAATTTTTGACTTTACTTTAATGCCTGACATCTGACTAAATCTGTCTGCGTTTCAAATGTGTGCGCTCATTATATCAGGAGTTTAAACCAACACAGGTTTATTGTGAAAACGTACCCCCATATACATTTCTAGAGAGTACGAATTATGTAGCCAGAGCTACGTATGGCTGCAATTCGTCTTTATAACGAATGATACAGAGCGGTATGACGCGGCCGATGGCTTCTGTTTCTTTTTCCGCTACCAGCTGACTATATACTTCCATAGGGACGGCATTTTCCACTGTTACTAGTTTGCCCAGTAGCTTGCCATGTATGTTAATAGACTTGAGACGCAGAGGAGTTGACCACAACAACAGGGTTCAAGTCTGGCAAAGAACGGTTCTAGAAAGTAGGTAAAGCAAAAACAAAAGGCAAGAATTTAAATAAACAAGTAAATAACAGGGTGAGAACATGGTAAGATCTGAAAACGTGGTAAAAATCAGGCGACCACGAGGGCTTTCTTGTTCTGGATTGCTTTTGAAAATACTGTGGGTTGGTTTTAGGGAAGAGGGTGGGGGAAGGGATCAGTTGGTCGGTAAGTCAGTCAGTCGACAGCGGCCTCTGGTGGATTACGCAAGAACAACAGGAGCGAGAGAAATTTGAGAACTGAAAAAGTGTACACAGCGGCCTCTGGTGGATTTGCAAAAACTAGAAAAACATGTACCTCCTGGGTTTGCACTGTCCAGAAAGGTATACAGGAGTATGTATCAATAATGAACCTGGGTTGGTTTAAACTGAAAAAGCTTTTAAAACACGTTCAGATATTTAATGTTATTGATAAATGTAGTGTCACGTGAGGACGGAAGACATAATAAAGTAAAACTATGTTTTGTCTTGAGTGTAATGCTGTAAAGACAAAGCCCTTTTCTGGAAAGGGGGCTGAGAGGAGCAGCTCATTTGCATTTAAAGGTGCTGTATGTAAGTTTTTGACTCTTCTAAAGCATAAAAATACCATAATAGGTGTGCAGATATTTAAGAAACATCCCAAGTGAACATACTTGGTTAACTGAAAAACAATGCTAAAGTCAGATGTTCTGCTTTGAAAATGTTTTTACGTGCCGGAACGCTGTCTTTGTTTAGTTAAATTTAAGATGCACAATGCCAGTTTAGCCAATTATATTTCAGCACCCGGGTTGCCTTGTTGGAAAACATTGTATTTCATTTATTCATTCAGAAAGGCTCTGAAAGCATGCGTCCGTGACCGAAATGGACAGTATCAGATGTCGAAATGAGGCAGATTCAGTTCCAGAGGAGGTCATTAATTACCAAATGATATAAATATTATGAACATAAACATTAGGTGAGCAGGTTTCATTGTAACCACGAGTCCTAACAACAAGCTTTGTGACGAGATACGCAATGATGAGCAATTTGGCTGTTTGCACCAGACGAAACACGACAGAAATGTAAATACAGCCTTACAGAAGCACAGAATATGCACTCACTCACGAAATGGTAAGGTTTATAATCTATTTAATACATGTTAACTTTACATTTTCATTAAATGTGGATGCTGAATCACTCATGTGTTTACTTCTTAAGTTAAATTTCAAACGGTTTGTTGTATTTTCAAGATCTGAGGTGAACTATCTGCTGCTGCTTTCAGTATATGGCAATACATGTCATGTAAAATTGCATTCAAACTCACAATGTTAGCATTTAGCACTGAATAAAGCACATGAGGTTTACCTGAGGTGATCACTGCATGCATTTATTTTGATCCAGGAGTGCAATACCTACTTTAACCACTGGGTGTCAAACTTACATACTGCACCTTTAAAGAATCAGAAAAACAGATTTCTTAGCTTTTACTCCAAAACTGCATGGTGTAACAAATGGTCTGTGTAGTATTTGAAACTTCACAGACACCTGACAGTTGTATTGCATCTTGAGAAAAGGCACATTATACTGTAGGTGGTTTAATAGTACATACGACTTTTCTAATTTTGTATGAATATAGCCTGATTCATCTTATGTTTGTCTGTTGCAGGATGGCCGAGGTTTTGGCATTAACGAGCTAGTGTGGGGAAAGTTACGAGGATACTCCTGGTGGCCGGGCAGGGTCGTATCCTGGAGGATGACTCGACGCAGCCCGGCAGCTGAAGGCACCAGATGGGTCACATGGTTCGGCGATGGCAAGTTTTCTGTGGTGGGTTTCTATTCACTCTTGTTGCACAAAGTGTCAAGCAAATGAATTCTCAAAGGGATAGTTCACCCAAAATTGATATTTCTGCCATAATTTACTGACCCTTTAACTGTTCAAAATCTAATCAAATTTCTGGATACCCTGTTACAATAAGATTGCATTAGTTAATGAATTTACTAACATGAACAAACAATGAACAATACATTTAGTACAGTATTTGGTTATGCTGGTTAATGTAAATGCATTTGTTCAACGCTAAAGTAGTTCAAGTTAACTTAATGTTAACAAGCACACATTTTGATTTTAATAAGGTATTAGTAAATGTTGAACTGTGATTAATAAATACTAAACAAGTATTGTTCATATCAATTCATGTTAGTAAATACATTAACTAATCAAACTCTATTGTAAAGTGTGACCAAGTTTTTTTCTTCCGTTGAACACACAAGACGATTTTTTGAAGAAAGCTGAACTCCATAGTATTATTTTTGCTACTGTGGAAGTTGATGGGTGTCAGTAACCAGCATTCTCATTCATTCATTTTCTTTTCGCCTTAGTCCCATTATTAATCAGAGGTCGCCACAGCTGAATGAACCGCCAACTTATCCAGCATATGTTTTATGCAACAGATGCCCTTCCAGCCACAACCCAACAACAGGAAACATCCATACACTCCTGCATTCACACACATATACCATGGCCAATTTAGCCTACCCAATTCACCTACGCTATATGTCTTTGCGGAAACCCATGCGAACACGGGGAGAACATGCAAACTCCACACAGAAATGCTAACTGACCCAGCCAGGGCTTGAACCAGGTACCTTCTTGCTGTGAGGTGATCGTGCTACCCACTGTGCCACCGTGACGCCCGCAACCAGCATTCTTTAAAATATATTTTTTGTTCAACAGAAGAAAGAAACTCAAAGTAATGAGAAAATATTGAGTAAACAATGAGATCATTTTTATTATTGGGGGAAATGTGTCGTAATAAAGAAATCACTTTATTATTTAAGCCCTGCTCACAGATTTCAGCCATGATTTTGTCATCTCATACAAATTTGGGAAATCCTAAAAGATTTCTGAAATCTTAGGCTAAAATCAGTGATTTTTGAATGTTGGTTTGACATGCTTACAGACAGCCGCTTAATCCCCGTTGCGATCAGATCTTTCCTCCGATGAAGTTCTGGCAGTGTCAGAAGACTTCAGACACTTTCCTGCAACGTGACAACAGCTGCATTGAGCATCAATCTAAGAATCAATAGGAGGGCAGAATCTGATGACCCAACCCATGCAACAATTGAGATGACCACGGGAAAATGTCAAAACTTCGTCCTTGTTTTATTATTGAGACACACTATGCGCAAAATTACAGCTACAAATTGTTTATGTTTTGCTGTGAGGAATAATTTCAGAAGGCGGGATAGTGAAAGTGTCACAGATGGATGACGTCAAACTCCGGTGGAGTTTTCTTCCATGTTTGGCGAGTCTTTGTCGTTTAGTCTGACATTTTGACAGCTGAGATCTTACAGTGTGACATAGAAGCCATGCTCGTGCAATCTGACATGCTATAATCGTTCTAAAAAATCACACAGTGTGAGCCGGCCTTTAGGAAACAATATAAAGGGATAGTTCACCCAAAAAAGAAACTTCTGCCATCATTTAACTTGTTTGAGTTACCTTCTTCTGCTGAATACAGAGGAAGATATACTGAAGAATGTTGAAAAAATAGCCACTGACTTCCATATTATTTTTGTTCCAACTATGGATATCAATGGCTGCTTTTCTGTATGGCTGTCTTCAGTATATCTTCCTGTATCATTTTATCATTTCCTATATCAAATATCATTTTTGGGTGAACTATCACCCATAAGCCTTAAAAACAGAACTGATTATATTATATTTTATATTCTGCCAAAATTGTTTTATTGTATTGTTACTTGGGGCACTGCCTTAAATGTTTGTTTAAAATACTTTTGTTGTTCAACTTCATCCGATAGGTTTGTGTTGAGAAACTGTTGCCTTTGAGTTCCTTTCACAACGCCTTTCACCAGCCAACCTACAATAAGCAACCAATGTACAAGAAAGCCATCTTTGAGGTGCTACAGGTAGGAGTTTATTTTTTAGTACAAACAGAGTACTAAACGAAGCTCAGATATTCTAGTTTATTGATATTTTGTGCATTAATAATCTAATGGAACCATTTGAATGTCTTGTCTCTCAGGTAGCCAGCACTAGAGCAGGCAAAACCTTCCTCTCTTGCCCAGCGAGCGACGACACTGACTCTTCAAAGTTAGTAGATGTGGAAAACAAAAAGATGATTGAATGGGCCATGTCTGGATTTCAACCCACGGGACCTAAAGGCCTGGATCCACCTGAATGTAAGAATGTTGTGGTTTCTTACTGATATTCATATATCCGATGCTTTGCATAGAAAAATATCAACTGGTTTAAAGGGATAAATTGGTGAGAAATTCAAATTCTGTCACTTGAATTATGGCTGCACAATTTTGGAAAAGTCTGATATTGCGATATTTTATTTTTCCGCGATAAACATTGATATATGAATACAGTTTCACAAGATTTTGTGAAGAGTTTGAATATTTCTATTTGACTGTTTTCTGGGGAGCCTAACAGTAATCAGGTACAGCAATCGAATTATCTCAATTAGAGTTGTGAACCTACACTGGTCTAACAGTTCGGTTCGGTTACGATTATCATGCCATCGATTCGGTTCAATTCGATATCTTGGTGCATCACGGTGCATTGACGATGCTTTCCATACATAATTAGACTTTTTCTTCACAACACAATAATTTTTTATTAAAATCTTTAATTATATGAATATTTATATACATTTGTAATACAATTTTGTCCTTTTATACAAGCAGTAAAATACATGAACTGTACCTTTAATTTGACCTGCTCAAAGAAAACACTCTTTTTTCCAATACATGCACAGAAGACAACATAAGCAATTATAGCAAATAAACTAATGTAAATATTATCCCGCTTGCTTTTTGAGCGGTCAAACGAGGTCTTTCACCCCTATGATTGGTCATTGTCTTCACCCTCTCAACAGAAAGGGCTCCGATTGGCTTTAGAAATGAAAGCGCTGTTCACCGATGAGTAGGCCCACACGGAATCTGCGCGCGCAGAATTCCGCAGATTTTTCGCAGATTTCCGCAGATTTTTAGCCCATCATTAATTCTGTTTATTTACTTACAGTTAACCATTTACTGTTAATCTAATTGGATTTGCATTTTAAACATTAAATAAAAGTTAAAAAGATATTATTTTTTATTTCACATTTTAAGGTTTAGTTATGATACTCCTAAAATAATTCCGCAGAAATACGCAGATTTTTTACCAAAATTCTCTGCAGAAATAGCAAAAAACTTCCGCAGATTCCGTCTGGCCCTGCCGATGAGTGACGCGGGAAGAACAGCTGCGGTTACAGTCTATATGCAAATAATACGCGGTTATCACAGGTAATCCATAAAAGACAAATTTGGAGAAAACTCGCACCCGCAGGCATGCTCGTATTGCTTTAACAGCCGAGAGGAAAGGAAAAGTTACCTCACAAACACACCAGCGGGTCAAATGTCCAAAGTGAGAGAGAGAGAGAGAGAGAGGCAAAGATGGATTTTTACAGCATTTCTCTTTAGTAGTGAAATAGCGGCTCGTGTGCGGTGCCTTCTTCAGTGTCAATGAAAGACTTTCCAACAAATTCACAAGCAGTTGAATTGTGCATAATTATCTACCTTTTATGTAGTTGGAGCGTTGCATAGGGGATTAATGATGTCAGTACGTAATATTTGGTTATGATTATTACTTGTCCCTGTCTGCATTGCGGTGCACCGAAGAAACAATTCATTTTGACACCCCTAATCTCAATGCAAAAATATTATTTTCTTACTTTGTTTTGTCTTGTTTTGTCTAGTCCAAATATTAAAACATTCTTAGAGAAAGTAAAAATATTGTTTCGTTTTCACCGTCAGAAAAAAAAGTGAAAATTAAGAGCTTTTCCTTAAAACTATCTAAATGATTAGCCAGTGGGGTTAGTAAAATAGTCTTTTTTTGCTTTGAAATGTAGATATTTGGACTAGAAACCAGACCACAATTCTAAATAAAAAATAAATAAATCTCATAAATTCTATATAAATACGGAATAATATTGATTAAATACAATTCTGTAAATCCTAGTCAACTATAATTCAGACTCAACATTGCATATATTTGCGATGCTACTATTGTGGATGCACACATTGTGAAATAATTAATCTTTAATTTGGATATCCAGGACTTTTGAGACTGTGGGAAAACCTTTTTTTTAGAGAGAGAGAAAAAAAACAGTTGTTGTGGGGTGAATTAAAAGAAAACATATCCTGGTTTTAGCAGTTTTGGCTTGTTTAAAGTGCTTTTTTGTTGTATTTTAAATCCTAGTGCTACTAAATACTACTGTATGAGTTTGTAATACAGCTGCGTTTTTTTACATTTATGGTCAATTTTAATTGGCATTTTATTATTGGCATTTTAGCTAACACCTTTAAGAAACTCTGTTGGTGGATATCCAGATATTCATAAATAACGTATATTACTAACATAGGCTCATTCTGAAAATGTAGCCCTATGTACATTTCTGGAGATCGCGAATTATGTAGCCAGAAGTACGTGTGGCTGCATTTTGTCTTTAAAACGAATTGTACTTTACTGTATGACGCCATTACGTTTCGTGCTTACCTCCTTGTGGACGGCTGTTCTGCTGTTACCAGTTTGTCCAGTTAGCTCACCATGTAGGAGTTGACCACGATGACAGGGTTTGAGTTTGAAGAACAGTTCCAGAAGACAAAAATAGAATCCAAAAAGTAAAATAAACAAGTAAATAACAGGGTGAGAATGTGGTAAAATCTGAAAACGTGTTAAAAATCAGGCGGGGGCTTTACTTTTTCTAGATTGCTTTTTTAAACTGTCTGTTGGATTTAGGGAAGTGGGTGGGCAGGTCAGTCAAGCTTTTTAAAACACTGTTGGTTGGGTTTAGGGAAAGGGGTGAGCGCGCATCCATCTGTGCTTTAGAAAGCACCAATGGTTGGGTTTAGGGAAGGAGGAGGGTGGGTCAGTCGATTGGGCAGTCAGTCATTCAATCAATCAAACAGTCAGTCGACAGCGACCTCTGGTGGATTTATGCAAGAACAGCAGACGCGAATGGCACTCGTGAGAGAAATCTGAGATCTCAAAAAGCATACACAGCGGCCTCTGGTGCATTCGCAAAATCAAAAACTAAATAAATCTTAGGGACGTATTTGGCACTCTCCAAAAACGTATATAGGGGTGCATTTTCAGAATGAGCAAGGGTTGTATACAACTGTGATTGCACAAGATTGACTGTTTACACAAACTTTGTGTTATGTGTTACATAAAGCAGCCATATAATTGTTACTGTATCTTTTTTTTAAAAGTTCAGAAATTCAATTTTATTTGTATTTATTTTATTAAGATATGTGCGATCAAGGGAGAATTTCTGTTGGTTTTGTCAGTTTGGCATCTGAGTAGTCGGAGATGCTTTCTAGATGTTTATCCCTTAAGCCTGTACACATGCCAGCACTCCAGGAATTAAGCTTGTAAGGAAATACTGGCCAAATCAAACTCTCGGACATGTGCATGGACACACCACATAACCCAATAATGAATAACTACACACACACACAAATAGAACAAAACAAAAAACACAATAAATAATATTTACTTAAACAGTATTGGGCGACACGGTGGCTCAGTAGTTAGCACTGTCGCCTCACAGCAAGAAGATCACTGCTTCGAGCCTCAGCTGGGTCAGTTGGCATTTCTGTGTGGAGTTTGTATGTTCTCCCCATGTTCGCTTGGGTTTCCTTCGTGTGCATCGCTTTCCCCCACAGTCCAAAGACATGCGGTATAAGTGAATTGAATAATCTAAATTGGCCATAGTGTATGAGTGTGTATGGGTGTTTCCCAGTACTGGGTTGCAGCTGGAAGGGCATCCGCTGTGTAAAACATATGCTGGATAAGGGGCTGATCACACAGAACGTGCATTTACGTTCCAAAAACGAGAGGAGCACTTTTTTATGTCCCTAGGCAATGACTTAATCAGCTGGGTATTTTGCGAGCTGATTAAATTTAAAAATATTAAATTTTAATATTTAATAATAATATTGACCTTAAAATGGTTCTTAAACATTTTTAAACTGCTTTTGTTCTAGTCGAAAAAAAACAAATAAGACTTTTTCAGAAAGAAAGAATATTATCAGACATACTGTGAAAATGTCTTTGCTCTGTTAAACACCATTTGGGAAACATTTCAAAAAGAAAAAAAAATCAAAGGGGGGCTAATAATTCTGACTTCAACTGTATATTACATACATTCAGGGCTTAATTTGTGCCAGATCTGGCACCTCTGAAATCTGTTCCGCACCTCATTTTACCAATCTCCCTCCTCAACCGCCCACCTCCCCTGTCCGCTGTTCATTTTTAACTTTCTTCCGCGACTCCCCAACCCTCTTCACTTTCGTCCACGACACCCCCGTGCCACGCACTTTTGTCCGTGACACCCCTCCGCCATCCACCGCACCAAACAACCTGATTGAATTTATTGCGATATCTCAATATTACTATGTACTGTTCCTAGGGATGGGAGAGAGCGATGGCTTATCGTTTGCGATATACCAGTAACAATTCTGTACAGACACCAATATTTAAAAAAATATAAAATAAAATTATCACTTTCTCGCCATCTGATAATAGGCATGTATATATAAATGTATAATATATATATATATTAGGGCTGTCAATATTACCGCGTTAACGCACGTGATTAAAAAAAATTAATGCATTTATCGCAGTTGCAGTTTTTTTTTCATTTCCTGTTGTGGTCGACGTGTGTTCAGGGCGGGCGCGCCCTTAGAGGCGACCTCCTCACTTTCATCCGCGACACCCACCCCCTCCCTCCCGGTCCTAACTTTTAACCGCAAACCGGTAAGTTTCTATTTCACTTTCGGGTTGAGGGCGACGTGATCAACTTTTGTAAAGCGTCTGCTTCACGTTGATGAGTCAGAATCCTTGATTGAGAAATAAAGCCATACTTTAAAACACTTAGTTTAAGCAAATTTGATTCGATCGTGCGTGTTGATGATCTGAAGGGAGTGCGCTGTTCTCTCTCTCACTCTCTCTCTCTGTCTGTGTGTGTGTGTGTGTGTGTGTGTCTGTGTGTGTGTGTCTGTGTGTGTGTGTGTGTGTGTGTGTGTGTGTGT